>JANHAO010030636.1:0-10098 GCA_026873985.1 Saraca asoca
CTAATGATTTACCGTCGGATCTAATATCCCTCGCTAATTCCATCGCAAAAATGAATATTTCTTATATTATGCGAGGGATAAAAATATCTCTCTAAATCCCTTGCTAAATAAATAATTTAGCGACCGAATCAATATCCCTTGCTAATCGCCCTCACAAATATCGATTTTTCTTGTAGTGTCTATACATCTCCGGTCTAGATTGGCAAAATGAAGGTAGATTAATTGAATTGAAAACTAAATCTACTTAATTTGATCTCATCTTTCTTTAATCATAACTTTTAATTAATGAATTTCATACATTTTGCTAGATTTCACCTTAGTAATGACTTAGGCTATATAGCTATTTGAACTGATGACTTAGGAATGTCTAGAAAGATTTTCTCTACCAGGTGAGTGAGAGTTTCTGCTCTGACTAACTTCCTTTTATTAAAAATTATATATATGTTTGTATTTTCAAAAGTGTTCACAATTTTTTTTTTGTGTTAGATTATGAATAGGTTTAAGATATGAAATGATCAGAAAAGGATATGAGATATGACATGAATATGAAAGGTTACAGTTCATGATTCAATTTTAAAATGCTTCCAAATATATTAAAAAATAAGAATGATATTAGGATGATATGTAAAGATATAGTCTAGTTTAGAATTTAGGACTTAAGTGTTGTGTGGATTATCTAAATCACATGACTGTTTGAATGTATGCATGGGTGGGCTTAGCACTTAGCATAGGGATGGAATATAGCATTAGTCAAATACTTTTAAAAAATTTGACTTCTCATGTTTTTCATGATTTTTCATAAATTTTATGACCTTTCATGATTTACATAATTTATCATAATTCTCATGGCTTTCCATGATTTTTCATAATTCTCTAAATGTCCTTGATTTTTATGATTTCCATAAATGTTATATTTTTTATAAAGTTCATAAATTTTCATAATTTCTATACTTTTCTTATTTTTCATAATTTTCACAATTTCATAGCCTTCATAACTTTCATGATGTTTTAATAATCATTTCATAATTTAATTAGTTTATTCATTTGGTAACAAGTAAAGTAGTGTAGATTATTTCTAATAAAGATTATTATATTGAAGGAATAGGTAGATCTAGCAAGGGTAAAAATGATAATTTTGTTTGGAAAATTCAAGGACTAGAAAAGTTGATAAAAGGAATGTTTGTGTATGTGACTGACACAAAGTAAGAAAGGAAGATTATATGCATTAGAAAGTTGAATCATTTTGATTTATTAGCCATTATGATAGCCATATAGTTTGTGACACATGAGACAAGTATGATGTAAGAGAGCACAACTATTTGAAATGTAAAAAGTGCATTTAACCTAATATGATATGGCTAAAATCCATATAACCTCTTGTTTCTTTCCTCTAGACTTACATAATATTAGTGTATGTTGTTAGTGACTAATTTGTCTTACATGGTTGGCAACCATATAGATTTAAGTGCATCCATTATGACTGGTTAACTTTAGGGTCCCATTATTTGCTATTGAGGTAGGCACTTCTCAGTATTATGATTGATTGACCTGAGAGTCCCTTTACTTGTTGCCTTAGGGTAGGGACCATACAATTTTATTACGTAGTCACCCTGTATGATAGTTGATATAATGGTATGTAATAAAGAATGTTACAAAGGAAAAGTTTATAGGATTTGTATGACACATAAAGGAAAGTTATGTTTAACATATCAGAAGTAAAAGAATATGGTGATGCATGTGTATGAGTATGTATGTATATGATATATGTTATATATCTTTTTTTGACCAAAATAATTTTTCACCCATAGTTGAGATGGAATTTTCTACTCACTAAGTACTTGAATTGTACTCACCACATTCCATTAATATTTCAGGTGTATAGATTGAAGGAATGTCTCATTAGTGGAGACACTTCATTAAGTGATTGCATGTTATTTGGTACATGTTCTTCTTGATTATCTCTTGTTCTCGTTCAGCCAGATAAAGGTCCAATAGTTTTATATTTTATGAATTATGAAAAGGATTAATGTATTTTAATTTGCAAAGAATTTTTTCTAAAGTGGTTTGTTAAAGTTAGAATTTGATAACTTCAAATATATGCACCTAGACATAATTTTAACATTATTTTCATGATTTTTAAAATATAAAGATTTTATGAAAGGGTGAATAATGAGTGCAATATTTACATATTTTATACATCTTTTACATTTAGTCTCTTATCATGATCATGTGCAAATTAGAGTAACTATGATTGTTTTTATGATTTGTTCAGATTTGTGATTGATTTGGATTCATTTGGTAATTTGACACTATTTTAAACTTTTGGTATCATCTAGAGTTCTAGACCTCTATTGGGTTGAGTCTTATATCATTAGAAAGTTAAGATAAAGACTTACAATTGTTATCAGAGTAGCTAGAAGTTGCAGCTGAGTACTAACCCACTAATCCTAAACTGTTTATGATATTTTTATCATATATTGAGATCCAGTCCTCCAAACGATGTAAAGCCAAGCCCATTGGACATATACAATCCACATTTACAACTTTCATGAAGGACTCAAGGTGAAACTTTATTGTTTTGAAGGAGTTATAGGATTGTGAAGCTAAAAGATAGAATTTATTATGAGTTAGTCTGCTCTATAAAGCCTATTTTGGTTAGGTTTTGTGTCACTTGATTACTTAGAATTAGGGATACAACTCTTATGAAGGTACCAAAGTCCAATTGTGCCCTTATCTGACCCAATTTAATAGCTTAAGTACAAAAGAAGAAGGTTAATAGAAAAGCCTAGCTGAAGCACTTAAAGATTCATTTTTTCATTCTATTCTTTTTAAATAGAGAGGAGTTATCCTAGGGTAAGAGCACTAGACCTTTTCAAGTCCTTTCTTCTCTTGTTTTTAATTCTCTTGTAATGAGTAGCTAAAATCTTCCTTTAATTCAAGGGAAATTCTGCTTCAATTCAATTGTGATTGTGAGACCTGATTTGTATTATTGATCTATTACCATTTTGGTTAACTATTCTTTCTTTGTTTTAATTGCACAAGATGATTATATAATAGGGTCCGTTACTTGATTGTCTATTATGATTATATGCTAGTTTAAACTTCCTAATCTGTAATTGTTATGATAATTTAGTAAAATAGCAATTAAGTGTTATGATTATATGCAGGTATATGATTGTTCATCACCCAAGGGAAACATAAGATGGATTAAATAACTATGCATTAGTGTATGATTGTTATCCAATCTTAGCCCCATCCTATTCTTAATGCTATTGTTAATTTTATTGGGGTGTTGGGCTCGAGTCAGATTAAAAATAAGATTTTTAACTTGAGTCCTGGGCTTGAATTCATGAAATCAAGGAAGAATAAAAAAGATTTATTTAGATAAAAATGGACAAAATAATTTAAAAATAAATTCATTTTCTTAAGTAAAATCGAACAAAATAATTCAAATTATAATTAGACAAAATAAAAAAAATTAAATTATTTAGATATTACACAGGATAATAGGAACCTTGACATATATATAGAAACACAATATTTTTATAAATATAATGAAAATTAAGACGTTGATTTTTTATAGGGAACTTGTGTAGATTTTAATATTAGACATCGGTTCCTATAAGAGAATCAACATCTTAAGTTACCAAAATTTAAGCTGATTTTTCACAAACTTGACTTTCACTTTCCTTCTCTCACTGGTTTGAAACCTAGCTCACTCTTTTCTTCATCTAAAGTTCATCCTTGGCAATTCAAAGGCACAAGTGTGAAGAAAGGAAGGAACAACCATCCCTCTTCTTTGTCTGATAACAATATCATCTTTGACAACTCTCTCACTATTTGTGTTAACAGGTAATTTTTATTATTATTCGATTTCATTTTTCTGCAATGTTGAACTATTAGTTTAAAGAAATTTTATTATTATTAGTTTATAGTCTTAGGAAAATGCAATCTTAATGATTAAAGATAGAAACCATGTATACATGAATATGGCATATTATAGTATCATTAAAGACATATGGGAGTTTGACTACATCAAATTTAGGGTACCTATGTTTTAATATAAAAGGGTTGAGAAGAACAATAACATTTAAGTTGATGAGTTAGGATTCACATTAATGGATCTAAATAGGGAAGGTTATAAGGGAAAACCATTCATAATGGCATCCCAAGAAAAACTAATTGAGGATGAAGAAGATAAATTATTGGTGGTGGGATGAAAAAGACATTAGTAATGATATTGAGAAGACTACTCCTTTGTCTTCAAACAACCTCGGATGAATGATGAAGACATAAACAATTTAGAGGAGTTCCACGTGCAAGATGATTATAGTGAAGTAATATGGATTGAAGATCCTCCAAAAAAAAATAGTACAAATAAAGGTATATTGTATTGTATTTATATAGACAACTTCTAAATTACTAGTTTAGATGCTTATATTTGATTATTAGTTTATTGTATATATAAATACATTTAACATTATTAGTTTAGATGCTTATATTAGATTAGTAGTTTATAATTATGTGATTAATATCTTTTTCTTATACTTTTAAACAAGTATGTGGATCCTCCTAAACATAGTGGTAATAGTGACAAGAGTACAAGAGGTGCACCACTTATGAAAGGCATGATCCTAATGCATAGTAAAGGAGGGAAGATAAAGATTAAGTTTAATGCTAGGGGTTAGGCAATTGAAACTAATGCATCTAAATATAAAAGCTACATCAGGATGTTGACACGCAACAAAGTATCAATTAATATTGAGGATTGGAAACAAATACCAAAAGACATCAAAGACATATTTGGCAGGATGTCTATGTTACTTATCTCCAATTTGTGTTTATAATATATATAATTATCTTCTTAGAATAATTGTGAGATTGGTAATATTGTGGATTCAAGATTCAAAAGACAATTTGAGATAGATTCTGCAAGAAAAGCCTTAAATACTACAATGTCATGTGTGAGACCAAGTTCCTCTAACAGGTCAACAATGAGGATAGGGTCAGGAAGATTATGTCCTTTGTTTGTATCACATTATATTTTATTTAACAATGTCTTATTTGAAAGAGAAAATATGGAAGTAAGGAAATATATTAGCTCATCATTCACTACCAATATAAATGTCAATCAAGAATCATGTAAGGACATATGTATCAAATTGTTGTTTTGGCATGTTTTGATTTTAACACTTTAGTTTTGTAAATTTAATGTCTTGATTTTTTTTGTTAATCTAATTAAATGCATGAAGTTGTTGAAATTGGGATTGTGTTGGGTGATTAGAGATGTTTGGTTGGTGGTTATTTAGTGTAATAGGGAGATATGGATGTTGGAAATTTTGTTTCTATATAAATTATGATGTAATAGTAGGTTTTTGTATATGGGAGAAGTTAAAATATATTATACATTGGGTTTTTTTTTTTAAAAAAAAGATGGGGAAAAGACGTTAGTTATACCTTTATGGTTTTACACGTTTGTTCAATAAAAAAATTGATGTTGTAAGTTTTTTTTTTAAAAAGAAAATACATCTACTCATAAAATAAACCAATATTGTAACTTTTTGACACGTTAGTTAGAAAATCGACGTGGGATGTTTTAACATACAACGTCATTCAGATAGATGTCGATCTCTAAATCGAAATAATTTGTGTGATATAATTGATGTATAGGTGAATTTCTGTAACAGTGGTAAATGAAAAAGACAAAAAGCATAAATTCATTCAAAAAAAAAAATTTAAGTTAAGTAGATTCACTTGCAAATCAATATCTAGAATAATTGCAAAAAAAATCAATATTTTAAATAGTGCTAAGTATATGTATTCTTGTCAAAGAATATTCCATGACTCTTAGGTTTATTAAGGATCAATTAGAGTATTTTGAGTGTGTTTGGTGCACGTAATAATAGTGATGACAATTAATTTTGAATTTGGGGATCACTATAGTTATTGTCTTATGAGGTGTGTAGATGAGAAGATTTTTTGTTCCATGAGAATAGAGATGGGACACAAATTTGTCCCGTTCCAAATTTTGGGATACGATAAGAATTATAGCTCCTTGCCTAGTTATGCCCTACCTTATTTTGAGATTTGAAAAATATTAATTTAGTTTTATTTTGTAATATGTAATGCATTTTAAATAAAAATATTTAAAAATTTTCAAATTATATACTTATAAATTTATTATATTTTGTATGTATTAAATATCTTAAATAATTGTATGGTGGATAAGCATATTAATTTGAGATAAAAAATTTAAAATGACTGTTGATTATTTATAAATTTAGAGCTTTATTTATTTATATTTAAGATTATTAGTAATTACGTATGAATTTATAATACTTAATTTAAGAGTTATATTTTTTTCATAATTTTTTATTTTTTATTATTCCCTGATAATCTCGACGGACGTTTGTTGCATTGTGGAGCATAGGAATGAGATGGATTTTGTTTTTGATAATGAGGCATGGGGTAAGGCAATTTTTTTTTTCCAGATAATGGGGGCATTTGACAAGATAAGCCTGATTTGTCCCCGCCCTACTATTTTGTCATTCATTCTTAATAATCTAGCTTATAATTTATTGACTTGATCAATGAGTTCTTTTTTTACATTTAGAGGTGTTTGGTGAACTAATTTTTTTGAAAAAAAAATCCTATTTTAATAAGTTACTTCAAATAGTTTCTTATAAGTTACAAGCATTCAATCTTTTTCTTCTAAATTTACCTCTCTTCTATATATATATATATCAATATTTTTTTAATATTATATTATTTTTAATGGTTGATCTTTCTAAAAGAGATAAAAAGACATTTACACATCATTGTATATATGGCTCATATTCATTCATTGAATATAAGAAAATAAATAAATAAATATGTTATGCATTAATTAATTAAATAATTATGAATTAATCTACTTCATATATTTATTGATATTAACATATTCTTTTATGTCATTTCATTTTTATAAACTACCTTATTAACTAATTTTATCAAACATTTTTAATTCAATCAACTAGCATATCAACTTTTAACTAATAATTTGCTTATCAGTTTACTAATAGTAACTAGTTTATTAACTACTTATGCCGAATAAACTCTTTGAATAAGAGATCAAATTGTTGTAATTTTTTTTAGTGACCAAATTTATAGTGTGAGTCACCAAAATCGAATAAGGTTTACAATTTGGCTAATGTTAGAGTTTAGACAAGATCCAAACCTCGATGAGGAGACATTTATCATTGCAAGAAACCATATCAAATGTCACATTAATCTACATAAAGTCGCATAAATTCTAGAGAGACGACATCACGAATATAGTCAATGAACTAATGCGAAGAATACATTAGGCCACTTTTATAATAGCAAAGAGCTAAATTGAAAATGAAAGTGTATCAAAAATTAAATTTGAACAAATCTCATCTTCAAAATTATGAAAATAGGTGTTTAGCCTATATAATTTAATTATATTTATATATAAAAAGAAAAAAATTAGAACACCGCAGTCAAATTAAAATTTTAATAAAAGTGTGTATGATGTATAATTTGGATATATTAAAAAATTAAAAATACAGTAAAATATTTGTTTTATAGCCCAAACAGATATACGAATGTCTTTCAATCATTAATATTACTTGTCTTATTCTATATACGTGTGAAATGCAATTAACTTTTATTTGATATATAATTTCAAAAAGATAAATATATTAATAAAATGCTTGTGGCAAATTATCATGGATGTATGAGTAGCAAAATCTGAAGTAGGCTGAGTACCAAAATCTGAAGTAGGCTTAGTAAAGAATGGATACTAATATAAATTAAATTATAGCACATCTGCGAGTGAATAATAATTTTGGACAAAAAGAAATTACTTAGTATTTTTCATCAAACAAGCATGCTTGTAATAACCCAAAGATCCATCATAACCTACTAGTTCTAGCTCTTCAATTGTAACCCAAGTTTTCTTCGTTTCTTGTTGCATGTTATTTTAAGCCTTGTAGCTAGGTATAAGTTTTGAAATTATGCATCATTAAACTCCACTCTTGTTTATGTTGTATTTCACCCATGCATTTAGCATGAGTCTGATTGTTTTATTCATGAACATTTAAAAAATGCATATATAAATCAATTGCATCTATGGTTTGTTGTATATGTATTGTTAGCAATTTTCTTTAGGGAGTTACTGGTAGTTGAAAATATTTATTTAATAAATAAAATAAACTTATTAAAAGTTTAGTTTTATTGTGAAACATACATGAAGTTTAAATTTAAATTGTGATCAAATATAATTTGGACTTTGCAAATATTAATATGTTGTTATTGTGGTTTGGTAGTTTTATAGGCCTATTGTGATCAAACGTACATGAAGTCTATTTTTGATTTTTTTTTTCACAAAATCAAAGAGGAAAAATATCTCACATATCATTACATATTTGACTTATGTTTATTAATTTAACATAAATAAGTAAAAATAAATAAATAAATAAATATATAAATCTATGATATCATAAAATATAATTTAATTAAATTTTAAACAATTATATTATTATTTTGAATATTTTGATTGTATCAATATATTTTAACTTCAAAATAAATATGAATTAATTTATTACATATATTATCTAATAATATTTACATGCTTTTTAATGTTATTTTGCATTTATAAACTAATTCAATATCTAATTTTATTAAACAACTTTAATACAATGAGTTAACTTATCAACTTTTAGCTTTCGGCTGACAGTTAACAACTAGCAACCAGTAAAATAATTAACAACTAACTTATCAGTTATCTTTTTAGCTACTTGCGCTAAACATACTCATAATTAACTAAATTATTAATTTTCAATTATCAGCTAATTATAGATAATATGTGGCTTATTAGCTTCTTGTGACCAAATTTATAGAAACTTTATGTGTGAGTCACCAACATCGATAAGGTTTAGTCTTCAACCCTGCTAACGTTAGAGTTAAGATATAAGATCCAAACCTCGGTGAGGACATTTATCATTGCAGGAAACCATATCAAATGTCACATTATCTACACAAAGTCATATAAATTCTAGAGCGACTGCAACACGAATTTAATCGATGAACTAATGCGGGAGAATACATTAACCAACTTTTATAACAGAAAAGAGCTAAATTGATATTGAAAGTGTATCAAAAACTAAATTTGAACAAATCTCATCTTCAAAATTATGAAAATAGGTGTTTAGTCTATATAATTTGATTATATTTATATATAAAAAGAAAAAATTTAGAACAGCGAAGTCAAATTCAAAATTCAATAAAAAAATTGTCTGCTGTATAATTGGGATATATTCAAACATTAAAAATACAATTAAAAAAATTGTTTTATAGCCCAACTAGATATATGAATTTTTTTCAATCATTAATATTACTCCTCTTATTCTATATATGTGTGAAATGTTAGATTATTTTAATAATTTATAGTGACTCATGTAACTAATAGGCTGGCTTTAAATAAAGATGTCTAATGTAATGGTGGTTTAATCTGAAAGTAATTAAAGCCAGTGGGGGTTAATTTTGAATTTTAAAATATAACTCCCTCTTCTCTCCCTTCATATAAATAGTTGTCTCCAATAAAAGAGACAACATTAGAGACAAAACAAGATAAGAGAAAAACATAACAGTCTCAGAAAAGGACCGTATCTTTACCATCAAAGATACAATGAAAGAGGAAGAAAGAGAGGGAAAAATTCTCACAAGAATATTGATTAACAAATCATGGATCTAGGTAAGATCTTTATCCTTCATCAAATATACTGTGAGAATTTTGATATCCTAAGAATCGATTATACTTTGATGTAGTTTTCTACATAATTTAGAATTTTGGAAAACTACGAATTATGATATTTAAATTGCCTTCAATTGGTATCAGAGCAGGGTTAGGAATATTATAATTCTTCATAAATGATTATTTTTCCTAATTTGAAGAATTTGAATTGAGGAATTGTGAAAGGAATTTGATCTTGAATGATTTTGGCCCGTATTGTTGGCATAAATTTTGAATTGGAATGGAGGTTTTTATTTATTGTATATATTATATGTAAAGTTATTTTGATGGATGATAAAAGG
>JANHAO010030637.1:0-10100 GCA_026873985.1 Saraca asoca
TTTAATTCTCTCTTGTATTTATTTGATTGAAACCTCTACACAAAGGGATTCTGGGGATTAGGTTCGGCCATCTGAGGGTTCCTCAGAGAAAAATTTTTGAAATTTCCCCTTCTTGGCTGCACCTAATCTTACAGCAACTCCTTACAATTTAGTCTTTAAACAAAATGTGATACATTGAGGTAATCACTTTGGGGTACAACTTTTATAGAATCCTTTTATATGGGTTGAGTCTAGAGTACTAGGTGTTGAGGTAGATTCTCCTTGGTCAAATGCAATTAATTTGGGAGAGTTGGGTAACAAATGCATTAATGAAGATTCTAGTGATGAACACACAATTTATATATATTTATATTCCTTTATACTTAGTCTTTTATCATATTTATATGCTTAATTATATGTTAGAAATTATTTTTGTGATCAGCTTAGTTTTTATGTTTAATTGAATTTATTTGGTAAATTTAAACTATTTCAAGTTTTTAGAGATATCTTGAGTTTTGGGCCTCAATTTTGGATAATTCTTATGTATTTAGAAAGCTAAGAGAAAGATTTAAAAATTTTATGAGAGTCCTCAGCCTAGTTCAATCATTTTGGAAGTCAAATGATGCCCAAAAACTGAAACAGAGTGCAGTGTTGCAACTCAGAACCAATTTCAATATTTTCATTATAAACGGATCTCTATGCATTATTTTGGTACAAACTCAAGCCCATAGGATAGCTAAGATCCATTCCAACAACTATCATGAAGGTTTGAGGGAAAACTACACGGTTTTGAATTAGTTACTTTGCTATGGACTTAAATGATAAATTCTATTATAGGTTAGACTACTATTGAAAGTTGTCTCTATTTTCGGCCCATAAATTGAGCTAGGAATCGAGTTTTTATGCAAGGTCAAGGCCATTGGACTCTTAGGAGATAAGGCTACATTTTATGAAGGGAGATATGTTTAATTAAGCCTCTTTCCAATCCTAATCAGCAGGCCATTCAAGAAGCAATGTAGTGAGCTAATAAATATTAAGCTAAGCCATAATTGTAATAACGTTTACATTTCTATATTGTCTCTAATTTTAGGAGGAAAGGAGATTTGCTAGGGCAAGACTCTAGTCCTAATTATATTTTCTCTTTTCCTTTTATTTCTTCTTTTACTTTTGTACTAACGTGTAACTAAATTCTCATTTCAATCTAAGGGAAATTCTGTGCTAATTCTTTTATTAATTATGAGACTTGCTTTGATTCCTAATTTATTACTAATTTGATTCTTTATTTTTACTACATCTAATTACTTTAGATGATTATTTAAAAGGGCCCATTAATTAATTATTCATTGTGATCTAATACTAGCAGAATTTCTATAGTCGATTTCATTATTTGTGGTTATTTAGTCGTGGGGTAGTAATAGGGTTTTGATGTGCTGCTAAGATGTGTCAATTCTCTGAGAATTAAAGGTAGCTAGTTAATTTGCTACTGGGGTGTATTTTCAAAATTTAATGTTATTGATAAATTGAATGAGGTGCTAGGCTTCAACTAATTTAGCAATAAAAGTCAGTTAGGTGATGGGCTTGTTTAGCAAATTTAGAAGGAAATTAACAATAATTGATTAGGTATTGAGTTTGATTAGTATTTTGGCTGAACGGTCAAATTGGAAATAAAACAATAGTGTCAAGGATCAATTATTGGATTGGTTGCAAAAGTCCCTTAAATTGAACTTTTCTCTATTTGATTTCCCTTCATTTTTTTATTCTATTTTGCATGCAATTAAATTGTTTGCTTTAATTCCTATTTTAGATAGTATCCAAACCCCCCATTCTATATACTATAAATACATTAAAGTAGATCACCAATCTCTGTGGACATGACTTGTATTCATTCTTGTGATTAGTTTAGGTAGTTCAGCACCATTTTAGCTATTAGTCATTCTACGATTTTTGAAGTCATTGATGAGCTTGATACAATATGTAGCCATCAAGCCTATTAATTCTTCATTTTCTATTTGTCTATCATTGAACATACTAATGTTTGACCTTCTTTCTCTTACTTTCAACAAGCAATGCTGAAGTTCATATATGTGTGTCCATCCTAACTAACCTTTAATTCTTAGGTATCTTGGAGTTGTTTGAATTTGTCTGTAGAGGAGTTGGCCTTTGGCTAACTGTGTTGGTTTTCTTTTTTTTTTCAATTATACAGCCAGAAAGACTGGTACATGGATATATTTTACTGAACAAACCCATTGACAAATCTTTGCTAGCCCACACTTAAGTGTCTATGGGTGGAAAGAGTAATATTTTAGAGTTAGCATTAAAGAGGACAGTTCCCCCTGTTGGCAAAATGATGGAGGGCAAGTTTTATTTTTGGTCATATGGCCTGATCCTAATTCATCACCTAGAAGATTGCAAAAAGATTAATATTTTCCAACAGACTAGCCCGAATTGAAGTGCTCAAAAAAGCTTGGCACCCTAGACTTGAAGCACATTTTAAAAGTGCATCTGATATGTTATTTTTTGCTATAATGATGATTGCTTCTTTGCTTTTCTATTATTCAAAACATTTTCTCTTTTTTCTATTTACAAACTATCATGTGGAAGGGAAAAGGGTGGCAAGCATTAGATGAACTTAGTGTTAGAATTGTGTCCTACAAGCCAATTACATGTTATGTAAGGACACATTTTATAATTATTTTATTCAAATCAATTATTTCTAATAAAGGTATTTTATATATAATGAATGCTTTAAATATTATTTTATAAAGTCCATAAATCAAAATGGTTAATGGACAAGGTCATGTATAGAAATGACAATTATGAAATGAGATTTCTTATGCTCCTTGTTATAGAATCATTGGGAATGGATTCTAATTATTTAAATAGACCAATACATATGATGCATACTCAACTAGGAAGATGTCATGACATTGGTATAGAGACCCTAGTGCATATATATGAGTGCTCATTAGTAGAATGAGTTCACTAGATTAACCTGCTTGAGAATTTCATAAATGGAACATAAATAACATAAACAAGAATTCTCATATTGCAATAGTGTTGATTGGTCCTTAAATCTGAAACATCATAGTAATCTTATATATAGTCAGTTATACTTTAATGTTCTTCTAATTCCTAAAAGTAATAAAAATGGCAAATGTTGGGTATAGCTTTGTTATGTATGATGGTTTGTGAATGTTAACAAGGGATCCATCACTTTTTGAAATGAGGGCAGAATGTCCTATATTTCCAATGTGCCTTAACTTAGGAAATCTTTGGCTAAGGTGGAGTGAAATAAGAAAAGTGTTTTTTTATTTTAAAAAATAGTCATCCATAAAGAAATGGATACATAGTTATCAAAATGGTTAGAATTTTTGACATAATACCATATGCTAAGTTTGACTGGGACATTGGACAAATGAAAGGATTCTACTAAACAATAATTGTAGCTGAAAAGGTTCATATTTATAATTCACACTAACTAGGTCTTCTTGATATGCTATTAGACATCAATCTTGATTTATGGCATTCAAAATTAATAAGATTAATTCTAAATATTTAAACAAAAGTTTTAATATTACTCATGAATAAGTATGTGCCATTACTAGCTTAGCAATGAAATTAAGGGGTCACATATATAAGGTTGTATGTATCCACATTTATCTATTTAGAGATAAATTATTTAATTATGAAATAATTGATAATTCAACTACAAGATAGTTAATGAGAGAAAATAAATAAAGACTTTATTCATTTATTTTCCTTGGGCAATGTTTTAGGAAATTCCTTGTTTACTAAGTAGTTGTTGACTAGGATTCCAAGAAATAAATATAAATAAAGATTTTATTTATTTTATTGGGCAATGTTTTAAGAAATTCCTTATTCACTAAGCTGTAATTAATTATAATTCCTAAAAATCCTAGTAGTCTTCTATAAGGAGGCAACTTAGTAAGCAAATTATGAGGTGACTATAAAAGAATATCTACAAGAGTTGTAGAAAATCCCAATATATACAATGGCAATCATAAAAGTTGTAGTCACCGATCACCAAATTCATGTGTGCTAAGCTAATCATGAAAAGTTGCCCTCTCTTTTTGTCATACCCTAACCTGAAAGCTTGACCAGTATAGAGAGCCACATTATAGTGACTTCCCACAAGCCTCTCTCAATTTGTATAGACTTATTAACTTATACACATGTAATTATAGAACTAGCTTTGTAAAAAGTTAAAGAGAATATATGATCAATTTACACAAAATATGGATATACTTTATATATATATATATATATTCTCAAAAACTTTGAGCAAAAATTTTGAAAGTTTCCACATGTAATTATACAACAAAATCATATGCCTTTACACAACTTGTGACTCAATAGGCAATCTCACATTTTTAACATTCACACATGACACAAAATTTTACTTATGGATGCAACAAAGACCACTAAATATGCTCTCCAAATGTTAAAATAGTTTCCATTTTGCTTTCATGTCTTTAAAAAAAATTAGCAATTTCATTCATCTTTTTTCCACCTATCAAGGTGTAGGATTTGCTTTTGCAGCAAGTTTGGTTATGGAAGCACTGGGAATCATGGGCTCTAAAAAAAAGGTTTTTAAAAACAAAACATTAATGAGTTTCAAGAACCCAGAAAATAAATAACTCATCAATGGTCATTTAAACAAATAACATGCTACATCCCTTCTTTAGAGGATTTAACTAGTTTGTCTCACATTTTTCTATTAATAGTAGTACATTTTATACTACTGGTTGAATTATAAGGACATAAGACAAAATTGTTTAAAAAGAATAACATATATCTCTAATTTACTAACTTGCAACAATTTCCTGATTTTACAACAATAAAAAGGGGTACATTTTTGCTAGCTAATCTATAAAGCAAACAAAATGCCATAACACATACATAATCATTATCAACCTATAAAAATGGTTAACAATAAGTAGTAAACATGTGATAACTAATTCTATTGTAACATTCATTTTTCTGCCTACAAAGCTTGTGGCCAACCCATTCCTTAAAGATAAATCCCATTTATTTTTCATTTTCCTAATTTCCTATGTTATAACTAGGCCACAAGAATATTTCTTTTTATTTCTTTTTGTTGTTTACACAAGATGCCAACTATTTAAAGAATCCAAAACAATCCAGTTTCCTTAAGACAAAGGGAATAGCTCACAACCACTCCTTATCAAACAAGGGTATTCCTTAGACAACTTCAAATAATTTACTAAAGGCACTTAAACACTTCATAATGGAAATTAGAAAGCACATTTAGCAATAACAACACATAGATCAAAATTCCAATGTGCATCAACAATATAAATCAAGGTATATCAATTTAGAAAGAAGTTAGGCCCACAAGTTTACTTCTTATAGCAACTTGTCATGGCAGTTCTTTTCAATGACAATTCAATCTTCATACTTGTTACTCCACTAATTTAGCTCCCCTTATCTCTTCAATAATTTAAAGTCATTTCAATATGTTATTTCAAATGCATAGGATAGTTGCCTCAAGAACACACTTAAGGTCCAACTTTCAAATTAATCTTTATACAATAAAACATTTAAGTCTTAACACAAGTTGGAGCATTACCACTCCCAATTCCACAATTGTATCTTTAACAATAAACTTAAGTCCAGATACAATTACAAATAACTTTCACTTAATCAAGTTTGCTAACTATTTCTATTCATTGCATGGAAATTGATGAGGTGGTTGAGTGGGTTTTTTTCACCATCCAATACCATGATATTTCATGCACAATATTTAGCAAAAATTTAACTATTCTATAAAAGTACAAAATTGATGCAATCACCTACTTTAGCAATAACAAATTCCAATTTGGTTACATTTCATAATAAGTCATACACAAAAAAAAATAAATTTTGAAAGATGGACTATTTACTCATTGAGTCCAAATTTTGAGAATTTTACTTTTCAACAATAAGCAATATCAAGCAAGCATTCAACCTATGCATCACAACAAATCCAATAACATCTAATCAACGTTGCCACATACTTTTTGCCAATAGAAGAACCCAATCAAAATTTTTTAAAAAGTTTAATCTACAAGGTAGTGGCATTCACTTATTCTTTTAGGTTCAAAGGAGTATATACTTGGTTCTTATCTAAATTTAAGAGCCCACAGCTGGCCCAATCTCTATAGCTTACAAATTAACAACTTAGGGCTTAAGGTTTCACTATATCTAACTAAAATTCTTCGTAAAATTCTAACCAAATTGAAATTCTAAGGACACACTTACCCACTCTTTGAAAGCAAAAAATTAGCTCAAACTAGCCGAATGAAGCTACTACCTAATTTGTAATGGAACATAAGCATAGCACACTCTGTTGTCTTCTTGATTGGCTAGCCATGTCAGTTGGTGTGATTCAGCATGAATTCATTCTAGAAAGTGCGATTGTCCATGATGGAAGTTGTAGTGTTGTTAGTGAAGCAAGTGATTATCCTCTATTGTGGTGCTATCTGACAGATAAGAAAAGAATATGGACAAGTTAGAGCACTAGAAATGAGATCTTATGGCTTTAGGGAAATAATAAAGTTATCTAGCCTCCTTTTCACTTAGTGTTTAAAAGCATTTTTTTTAGTTAAATAAACTAAGGTTTAGTAAATAGGAACATAGTAAAATTTGTGTTGACGTCAGAATTTGGTTCGTACGGGGAGTTCTAGATTCTGGCCAACGGGGGATGAGTTATGGGATCCTACACTATTTCTGAAGTGCGAAGAGGCAAGAGGAGAGGGAGAAGTGTGACACGGTGTTTTTAACATGGTTCAGCTAAATCCGAGTGGCACTGGATCCTACGTCCATGGCGGAGATTTTATTGATATGGAGAATTATTTGTACAAAGTTTTAGCTTATAATATGCCGTCCTCTTCTCCCTCTTCTAACAATACATTCCTATTTACAAAGGAAGAAAGAGTTACATGCATTAATTACAAGCTACAATTGTGATACATCAAGAAATAAATGAAAAAGATAGTAAAAGGCTATAATCCGGCTATTGCAGGATATGAGCTATGGGGTGGGCCCCTCTTGTCAAATGTGGACTTGTATCTATGCACATTCGCCACTTGGTGTTATTGTACCGTGCGAGGTGTCTGTCATCCTGAGATGGGATTCCTAACTCGGGGTTCTTATGGAAGGTCACTGTAGCAAGCTCGATATTGTTGTAGCGAGTTCGAGCAGGATGGTTGATTGCTTGATGAGCTAGTCTTATAATCACCTCGCTGTATCACTATCTCATAGTGAGCGAGATGGAGTTTGTTGGGCGCTTTGGTGAGTTGGATGATTTGGCCTCTGTTGGGCTCGGGTCTATCACACTCTCTTGAGGCCATTTTTTGCCTATAACATAAGCCCTCCAACTCTCGGTTTACTTTGTGAACTAAGAGTTGAAAGTTTATGAGGCTATATTCATATTTCCAATCGATGTCCTTGCTTGACCAGATTGTCATTTCAGATGTCTTTTCATTCTACTTTAGGCCATGCTTTCTTTTATTTGCCATTTTTGGCCGTTGGCGTGGCATTACCGCTAGTTTTGGGTCATTGGATGAAGATCAGTTAGATGTCTTTTGGATTCTTCAATGGGCTGAACGGGTCTTTTTATAGCCTGAGGGATTCCCTCTTTTGTCTCAGAAAAGTTCAATGAAGGAAACTAATGAGCCCCTTGCATTTTTGTCTCTTGGCTTCTATCGAAGCTGGTCGAGACCTGGATGGCCTATTATAGAGTGTCAGGAGGCATGGATAGCCTATTGCATGTGGCTTCGCCATAGGATCCATGTAGTGGGCTCCTGGGGAGTCTTGTGCAGATCCCAAATTATCTCCTCCCTAGCATTGCTTGTGAGCTGCTGCCTGGCTAGTTGACTTTTATGACTTTTTTATTTGCTCTGGGTCTAGCTCAGGTGGACACACCAGAGGAAAATAAGTAGGAGTAGCTAGAGGTTGTTGTCCTTCCTATAGGCATGAGCTCACTGACTGGCCTTCTACTCTTTTTGTAAGAATGGTAGTGCCAGGTCTTTGAGCTTCTTGCCATTGTTTCTGTATTTCTTCTTTTGATGTAATTTTGCCTTGTTGAGTAAGGCCTTTTTACTGTATAAGCTTTTCTTTCTTTGAATGTTGTAACAGATGCTTCATGCATCATTGTATGCAAAATTTTGATGATTAATAAAATCTCTTTTTGGCCAATCGATCATGCTTTATCTTTGTGGTTGCTTAATCTGTTGTGAGTGAGAATGGGGTTGCATGTGAGCTACGCCTGAGAAATCTCATTTGAGTCAAGAGAGTTTGTCCATATGAGAGTTACGATTTTTCATCTACGTGCTAGCTGTGAGTGCTCAATTGCATGAAAGCTGTAATGATTTGGTTTCAACATTCTTGCACTGTAGTGGGCTGGTGGCCTATCATTGAATTTGAGCGCATCACCAAGGTAGGCTCTTGGGCCGTCTCACCCTCGATCTTATTTTGTTGTGGCAAGGTGATAACTCGTCGTCAAGTAGGATTGCACGTCCATACCACAACAAGCTTGTTGCTCAATTTCACAGCAAGCCTGTTGCTCAGTGGGACAGCAAGCCTGTTGCTTAGTCTTACAGCAAGCTCATTGCTCAGTCCCACAGCAAGCTCGTTGCTCAATGGTTAGGGAATTCGATCCGTTGGTCATAATTCATGGAATGTGGCTTGCTTTGGATGTATCGACGAGGTAGGCCTTGCGCCATCTCACCCCTGGATGAATCCTTGCAATGATAAATTGAAAACTCTATCTAGACAACGCCTTTTTTGGCCAATCGGTAACTTACATTGATTCAGCATACAATAGTTGATACAACTTATCATCATTGATGATGGATGAGAGTTATAAGATTATAATATGGTTTTGATGGAGGGCTCAGGCTCTTAGGTGGTAACTCACTGAGCCTATTGAGCGCATTGTCCAGGCAGTCTTGCCACATAATCCTATAGTCAGCCTCCTCTGATGAGGTCTTCAATGGCATCTTTTAGTGCCCGACATTCTAAAGTGGCAAGTCTAGCCTTATTGTAGTAAGCGCAAAATCTTCTTTGGTCTCCAGACTTGATGGGCACCCTCATTGGTCTAGGCTTTCCAAAGTCCTTGTTGTGCCTTTCTGCAGCAAAAATTCTATCATGTGCATTTGACAGGATGTTGTAGCTTTCGAAGTGACCTCCAGGTCATTGAGGCTTCGCCTTCTTCGCAAGATGAGGAGTAGGGTCATCGTGATTCTCGCTACTCCTCTTTTGCTTGTGGAGGGACCATTGGGGTCCGCTCTATGCCTGGGCTCCTCTGTTCCAAAGGTTTCTTCCCATCTTATTTGTTTGGTAGCTCGCTCATAGAATTTAGCAAGGTCTCGAGCTGGGGACTTGTAGAGGCTTCAGTATAATTTTTCGTCTTTGTGAAGTCCCATTGAGATCACTGTTAAGATACTTTCCTCGGAAGGATTTTCCACTGAGTTGGCTTCATGCCCGCATCGAGCTACATAGTCTTTGAGCGACTCTCCCTTGCACTGGAAGATCATCACATGAGGCAAGGGGGTATAATTTATTTCTCTAATGCTCGGCATTGATTAACAAATTTCCTTTGGCAATCTTCCTACCTATTGATGCCACAAGCTAGGAGGCACCTAAACCATGCCCGAGACGTTCCCCCTAATGTGGCAGGAAAGACGTGATACTTCACTAGGGGTTAGCTATTTGGAGGTCCATCTGGGTATTAAATGCATCCAGGTGATCGCTTGGGTCGCTATTCCTATTGTATAGCGGGATCACGGGCACTTTAAGCTTTTATGGGAGAGGTCGCATCTTGATCTCCACAGAAAATGGAGAGCTTTCCTCACGGTGAGGCTGGTACCTTTGAGGTTGCGGATGCTCTTCTAGCCATTCGAGCCTATGGAGGATTTCTTCCATTATTCAGCTCTATGTCCCAGACTGAAGGGTTGAGCTTCCTACTCGTTGCGAGCCCCCCAGTTGTTGACTATCATGATCTTCATGAGTTTTGTTAACCTTAAAGAGTTTTGTTAACCCCAAAAGAGCTGTACATCTTTACTTAATTAGTTTTGGATGTTGAAAAACAACTGAAA
>JANHAO010030638.1:0-10097 GCA_026873985.1 Saraca asoca
TGCATTATGCTACTCAAATAACACCACCCTTTAACATGAACTCAGCACTTGTGAATATTTCTACATGTAAGAACATCACAATAAGATAAAATATGTATGTGTTTGGCAAATGCTCCTTGAAAACACACTATGCCCTCTAACTCTTCTATAAACTCCTCCTTAAAAGGATTTGCCTACTCCACACATCTCTCTAGATGCACCTTGTCCACTACTTTTGCTATTACTACATAGCCTAGCTAGCTGGCACTAGTAGTATTCGAGCCCCTTCCATAGGACTTCAAGCTAGGAAAGCTAATGTCGTAGTTAAACAAGTGCTAGGCTATAGTCACCACCTCCGTGAGGCTTTGAACTTTTCTCCTTTGGAGTTCCATGACAACTTTTCATAATAAATCATTAACAAAACAAATTAGCTTATCTTTTTGGATTATGTCCTTTATATCTAACATAATAGTTGTGAACTTCTTCACATAGTTCTCAATTGATCCTATCTGTCTCAGCTCTTTTAGTTTTCATTAGGCCAAATAGTTAACATTTTTAGGATAAAAGTGTACCTTCAATTCTTATTTGAGTTCTTTCTAAGTATTGATGCTACACTTTCCCACTTGAATATCTTGGTACTTAGTCTTCTATCGAACCTTAGCATTGTCTGTAAGGAATATAGTTATGCTAGCTATTTCAAACACTTGATCCTCGAAACTAGTGCCTCAATGTCCACCTCAAGTCATTGGACGCTCCCTTCAAAGAGTTAACTAAGCCAAAACCTTAATGGCATAAGTAAGCATGCTTTTTTCCGTATTGACAAAAGGGCTTTTCTCCTAGTTCGGAAGGATACTAATGCACCATAATACATCAATGCGAAGATAAACATCCAATCATCACAACCATTTGCTTATTTACTCGCACTAAACAAGTTACTTTGATTAAAATTATATAAATAACATCAAAACAAGGAAAAATATAGAAAACATAATCTACACGTGCATTTTCTCTCAAATTCACCTCGCATGATCTTTTCTTTATGCTTAATTTTTGTGTCATGTATCATTCAAATCCAAGCACATTTGCTTATCAACTTTGGTCATAAGTTCGGATTTGTGACACGTTACTACTAATGATGCACTATCACCATAAACACATTGTTGTAATTTGAGAACATAAATTGAACTTAACATGCGTTTTTTTGAATTAGTGAACTTTTAGACTATTGTCAATTAATGTTTAAATTCATGACTTCTAATATTTGACAAAAAATGTTTGAATTCTTATTATTAATATGAAATATCAATTCAGTCTCTTTTGTATTAAAATATATAAGTTTATTTTCAATTATTCTTTTGGTTACAAGGCAGGGCATAAAAAATATAAAAAAAATATCAAAAAATTGTATTTAGTGACATTTATAAAATGCCAAAATATGCCACTAAAAACAATTCTTTTTTGAAAATTTCATAAAAAAAATCATCACTAAATGCATACAATTCATTGTTAAAAGAAAAATTTTAAAAAATATAAATTGCCTCTAAGGTTGTTAAAAACCATTGTTGAAAACAATAGTTTTTTCTTTTTCAAAAATCCACAACAAGCCATTGCTAACACATAAATAATTGCCACTAAAAAATGATTTTTTTAAAAAAGTTTTCACTACCTCTAAATCCCTTAAAAACTACCACTAATTGCATAATGAGATCAAAGTCAATTAAAAAAACTATTGCTATTGACCAAAATAACCATCACGAAGATTATAATTTTGACAGTTGGTAGTAATCACTATTAAGATTTTGTTAATCCATGTATCTGTGATGGTTTTGGGAATTATTGGGAAGGATTTTAATGATAGTTAAATGCAAAAAAAAAAAAACTATTACTAAACACGTTTTCTTTTATAGTGTTCTTCCACATTTCTAATCCCTAATTCATAGGCCATAAGACCGAAATCTCAATCTATGCGAAATTTACTAAACAAAATATAAGGATTATTAAATATGAGATAAATTGAACCCATTTCATTAGTTTACCTCAAATTTTTGAATTAGAACAAAGATGTGCTGGGACCTTCTCCTAGTAAGATTTCAACTTTCAAAGACTTTCTAACTGCACTAGGATTATGATTTCTTGAATCTTGGGCACTTGGTATTTTAGTTACTTGAAACCGACCAGTCAGAGAGCCCAATTGACTGGCCTAACCAGTCCTAGTGATCCAATCAACCCACCTTTAAGGGTCGACCCATTGGCTCTTATGCTGTCCCATTGGACCTATACCCTAAGTCTAAGTAGATTAACCATAAGAGGTGTTACAGTACTAGCTTGCTTCTTTGTAGCTAGATCCTCAAGTTATCATGGAGAGTGATTACAAATTGATGGTTGATGTAGTGTTGGGATTGATAAATTGCCCTTGGCTTATTCAAATGTTTTTGGAGGAAATTAGGCATTCTTTCTTGCTAATTATGAGTTTATTACAATTTTTGGATTTTTAGTGTTGGGAGTTCAGTAGCTCTCATGAAGGAGCATCTTGGGTATTTCATGGTATTGGGAATGGGTTAGGATCCATTTTGGAAAATTTTCCTAATATTAAGGATGCTTGTAACGATGATAAGTTGATCGCCTTTACTTAATAAATTTGATCTTATCTAACATAAAAAACTTTATATAAAAAGATCTTGTATTTTTTTAATCAAATTTTACAATTTTGAATAAATTTTAAGTGCAAGTTTATAAAAAGTTAAAAAAATGTTTAAAAATTAACATAAGTTTTTATGTTAAAATATTAATTTTTTGTGAAAATATCCATACTAATGGAGTTTGTCTCAATTGATGGATCCAATAAGTCAAATTTAAATTAGATTAATAATTTATATTTAGGTTTAAATTAGATTAATAATTTATATTTAGGTTTAACTATTAAATATCTAATAGATCTTGGATTTTTTTTAGATATTATAATTAATTTGTTTGGATAATATACTATAGAAAAAGTTAATTATTATCAATAAAAAATAATTTTATATTTTCATTTCAATCAGAAAAAATTTTATAATTATATTTTTTAATTTAAAACAGATTCAAAATAATTTCTTGTCAAATCTTTAGATCGAATCCTGTTACATCCTTAACAGATTTAAGTCTCGAACTAATCTGAAATGATAAATCTTTGATGGATACAGATTGGGTCAGGTCTACTTAAACCCAATCTATTACCATCACTAGTCTTGTTAATTTGTGGTCAATGAGAAAAGTGGACAACCTTAGAAATTGCTTATATTTTGTGGGGTTGTGATGACAGGTTCATTTGTTTTTATTAATTGTGATTTGTGTCTAAAGCAAATATTTCATAGTAAGAGAATATTCCTATGATAATAATGAAGGACGATAGAATACACTAATAGACCTATTCTCCTAGAAAAAAGCCACCATGCTCATCTACCATATGATAATATTTTTTATTTTAATATTTTATATCTATAAATATAAATAAATAAAATTATTTTTTAAAAGATATAAAAGAGTTTTTATTTCTCCTCGGTTTCTCTTACTCCGAGACAAATCATTAGAAAGCCCACATGTGCACTGAAACCAAAGACAAGAATCACCTCTCAATGAATAGAATACCATGATGAAGCATAATTTTTAGGATCAAAATAGGGCCTCAGCAAGCTCCAGTGCTCAATTATAAATAAAGCGTTGAAGGCAGTACCCCTTTTGACCAGCAGTTGTGTTTCAACAGCCAGGGTATGTTATTTCTTTCGATGAGATATTCGCTTTAAATTGATAGCTGTGATTGCAATAATAATAGTATTATAATATTAAAATTGTTATAAAAATGTAAAAGCATAAGGATTTTATAAGCTAATGTTGCAACAAATTATAATTATGAAAAGTGACATATTCAGTGATATATAAATGATTCATCTAAGTCAATCAATTATTCTAATTAAAATTGATTGACACGCAATCTGATTTGGATCAATCAATAAATTATTATCATAATATAACATAATCTAAACTATATTGATTTTTATTATTTTATTTTATTCATATCACAATTTAGAGCTTTTAGGCTCTGCAAGTAATGTCCTCCTTCAACTACTCCAAAGAGTACTTTAAGTTGAAGTTAATAAATTTATAAAAATTTTAACTTTTGTATAGCAATTTATAGGATAATAATCTTATCAGTGTTATTGAATCCGGTCTGATTGGTCCAATCGATGGGACCGGAACGTAAATCTTAAAATAAATTGGATCATGTCATAAATTCATTTTAGAAATTGGTCTTTAATGGAAAATCGGAATTGGACAGAAATCGATATCCAATCGACTTCCGGACTCAACAGGTAAAATAAAATGGAATTTTGGTATCCAAGGAATACAAACTCCAATCACGGAGCTTGTAAGGGTAACTGGTGTCATCAGTGTGCCAACCATTTCCTCTTCCTATAAGTTTGCAAATTTAATATATAATACAATATTTATAGATATTTTACATTATTACATAATTATTATCTACATCGCATATTATTATATTATTTATTATTATTTACACATATTATATATACATATTTTTATCATTTTTATAAACATATATTAAATTAAAAAATGATATGTTTTAATATTTATGTTTTACGTTTATTTGAATTTCACACAATTAATCCACTTTTAATGAATTAAAATCCTTTATATATAATATGATATGTTAAAATTTTCTCATATAGATTTATAAATATAAAAATATTTTAATTAGTTTGATAACTTAATTTATTTGGTTGAACTGATTCAACTTTAATTTGATTATCTTGTTGGATCGAGGTTTAAAATATTGAATCTTACTTATTTTCAATAAATATAATATTTAATTATAATTGTATCATATATATATATAATTACAAAGATAGTTATAAATCAACAAAGTTTTACCTAACTTTTTACTTAAATAATTCTTTCTAGCCAAAATAAACATTTTTTTTTTGCTTAAATAAAATATAAACCTGTGTTAGGTGCCACACTTTGAAGCAGAAACGCCATTGAACCAATATAAGAATTGAAAAATTCTCAATGGACACATTAATGTTATACAACATTTTCATAATATTAATAACTAATAAGACAAAAGTTAAAATTACGAAAATGTACAAATGTGTGTGTGAATCGTGTTAACCGAACATGTGTACTCGACATTTCCCACGTCTCCAAGACTGCCTGCAGCTGTAAATGGCATACATTTTTGCAATACCTTTAGTTTGAAATTAAAATTCAATTAATTTGAAATTAAATTTACAAACAATTTTATAAATGGATGCAGATGGAAATGAATTGAATTCTATTTTTTTATAATTTTAAATAAAATCATTGAGTATCAACAAAATGTTGAAGACACTAAAGAAATAAAGAGGGGCAAATTTGTTATTCTACACAAAATTACAAGTGCCAATCTTAGATGTAGTAGTAAATGATGATTCTTACGCTTGCAAGTTAAGAAGCACCTACGCTTTTATTTATACGTGTGTCATTGTATCTGACACATTTCAGACACATATAGTATGATAGAAATATGACGCATATTAGACACATGTCCATACATATCTCAAAAAATATCTGTTACATTTATCTGTTGAAAAATCAATTAATAATAAAAAGACTGTTTGTTGCCGATGATAGAATTCCGTTGAAAATTTGTCGTAAAATAAAATTTGTTAGAAAATTCGTCAAAAGTTGTCAGAAAAAATGTATATGAATTTTCAAAAAATTTACTTACTATTTCCGATGGATTTTCAAACAGAAATAAGTGTGCGATGAATTTCCGTCAAAAATTTGAAAAAATTTATATTATTCAGGTGTGTGATTTGTCACTCATTCTTGATTTTCTTTTGCTTCTTGTGCTGCATTAAAACTGTTTCTTGTTTTCTTAACTTGACTTTTGCGTTTTAAGATATTTTTCACAAATCTTAACTGATTAAATTGTTCTAATTATTTTATTTTATATTTTTATTAATTATTTTTATTTAACTATTACATATTTTATCAGTTAATTGGTTTATCTTATTTTACTTTCTATAGTTTTGAATTTAAGTTTCTGTACTAGTTTTTTTGTCATTCATCTTACTTGGACACTGACGTTAGTACATATTTTTAATTATTAATTGATTAACTATTTATATTTTTTAATATTGTTGGGGTTAGTTTTTAATTATTAGTTATATTTTTTATATGTTTGAATTAGGATTGACTAATTATAATTGATGAATTATATTTAGAAATTATATACATTTTGAATTAGATTATGTGTGATTAAGTAGTTAGATGACATAGTTAATAGTGTTGTAAAAATTACTTTAAGAATTACATATATTTTTAGTTAGAATATATTTTTATTTTAGAAATTATAAATATTTTGATTTTGTTAAATTTGTAAATTAGTAAATATATTGTAGATATTAATTATTAACTCCCTAACTAGATTTTATTATTGTTTATTTTTATTAAGTAAGACAAATATAGTAATAGATCTATTTACAGAATATGAAAATTTTGTAAATATTTTCTTCTATATATTTCCATAAATATGTAGCGATTTTCCCCTAATTTAATTAATTTCGATGAATAGAATATGGAAATTCCAGAACACCGTAGGTGGATGCATGATAGACTTATCTGAGACATAGAGAATATAAAATAAATTTTTTTAATGAAGTGAAAGAATTTATTAATTTTGCAAAAACTTAACCAGTTTATATACATGATAGTCAAATAAGGTGTCTATGCTCTAAATATAAATGTAAACAATTTTACCTCCTGATGAAATTCAGGTTAATTTGTATAAATTTGAATTTAAATATTATTATTGATAGTGGACTGATCATGGTGAGGAGAGATATACTTAAAAAGGGAGAATCTTTTAATAGTGTGGCGCAAGATTTGGATGATGCAAGTAATATGTATGAGAACATAGCATTGGATGCCAGTTGGTCAGACATTACAACTCACTTTGAGCATAACGTATAAGAGCATATAAATAGAGATGCCCAAAAATTTTATAAAATGTTAAAAGTTATACATCGACCATTATGGTCAAGTTGTACTAATCATTTAGAGTTGCCATTAGCAATAAGGATGTTAAGCATAAAATCTGATTTTAACTTACCCCAAAATTCCTTTAATTAAATTATGCAACTTATGACCGGAACATACCCCCATGATAACATTATTCCTCCAAATTTTATGAAATAAGGAAGTTAGTAAAGAAGTTAGGATTAGGGCATTAGAAAATAGATTGTTGTATGAAAGGGTGCTTGTTGTTTTATAAAGAGGCTAGATTTGATAGAGAATGTAGAATTCATAGTTCGTCTCAGTATAAGGAACAAAGGATAGGTTATAATAGCAAAGAAGTTTCATTTAAGATAATGTATTATTTGCTCTTAATTCCCAAGTTGCAAAGCTTATATACTTCAATAAAGTCGGTTCCTCATATGAGATGGCATCATAAGAATCGAAAAGAAATGGGCATTCTATGTCATCCTTTAGACAGAGAAGCTTGGAAACAATTTGACCAAAAATACCTAGAATTTGTTGCCAATCCTCAAAATGTAAGACTTGGATTGTATTCTAATGGATTCATTCCATTCAATCATAACATTACATTGCACTCATGTTGGCTAGTAATAATCATTCTTTACAATTTACCTCTAGATATGTGTCTCATACCTCCATATATATTCCTGACCTTGATCATCCCAGGTCTAGAAAAATCAAAGAGTAAAATTGATGTGTTCATGCAGCCATTGATAGATAAGTTATTCACTTTGTGAAGTGATCGTGTTCCAATGTATAACATTTCAATGAAGCAAAAATTTTAAATAAAGATCACATTGATATGGACCATCAATGACTTTTCTGCATATGGGATGTTATATGATTAGCAAATGATTGGAAAATTAGCTTGCCAAATATGTATGAAATCCATGAAAGCATTCACCTTAAAGCATGAGAGGAAACAATTATAGTTTGATTATCACAAACAGTTTTTACCATATGATCTTCTTTACAAGAGAAATAAGAACAACTTCATTAAAAATAGAGTGGAAAGATCTGAACCATCTAAGATTAACTAATGAATAAGTTTTTTATTAGGTTTGTTCCACTCCAAAAGTCATAAAAACTTGGCTAATCATGATATCAAGATATGGGATGAATCACAATTGGACTAAGAAAAGATATTTTGGGATTTGCCATATTGGCAATCCAACTTACTCTAACACAATCTTGATGTCATGCACATAGAGAAGAATGTCTTTAACCATGTGTTTTATATAATGATGGATGTTAAAGGGAAAACCAAGGACTAAACTAAGGCGATGTTGGACTAGCTAGAATACTATATAAGAAAGAAGTTGTAGGTTAAGGAGGTTACAAATGGAAAATATATGAATCTAAAGCTTCCTCCACCTTGAGCTTAGATGAGAGAAGGGCAATTTATGAATGGGTTAAGAAGTTGAAGATGCCTGATAATTATGCATTCAAATTAGATAGATGTGTCGATGTTGGTGATGATAAGATACTTTGCATAAAAAGTCATGACTATCATATTTTCATGAAAGGATTGCTTCCTATTGCCTTTTTGACTCCTAGATCTTGTATGGAGGGCCTTAATTGAGTTAAGCCAATTTTTAGGGAATTATGCTTAGCAGTTTTGCAAGAAGAGGAATTGCTCTGAGTGGAACAAAATATTCCCCTAACAATATGTAAGCTTAAATGGATCTTCCCACCAAGGTTTTTTTTTTACTCAATGGAGCATTTGCCTTTTTATTTGCCATTTGAAGCAAATGTAGGTGGTTTTGTACAATATCGATGGATGTATCCATTTAAAAGATTTCTTAACAAGTTGAAGAAGAAATTCAGTAATAGGACTAGACTTGAAGAAAGTATATGTGAAGCTTATTTTATTGAGGAGATAGCTCAGTTTTGTCAATGCTATTTCGACCCTAATGTGCAATGCCAAAGCATGCGAATTGGGAGGAATGATGACTGGGGCAATGATATAACCTTGGAGCCTATTCTTTTGATCTTTAGTCTTCCAAGACACTTTGCTGGGTTTTGCCAAGAGCAATATTTGGATGACGAAGAATTGAGATAGCCACTATACATGCCCTTTTAAATCGTGAAGAAGTGAAGCCATTTAAAGAGTAAGTATTTATGTAGCTATCTTAATAAATTATCCCATATCTTCAACTTTGATATCATCAATTTTAGAATATTATTTTCCTAAATTGTTATTCCTCATAGTATATTTATTCATTGGTTGAAGGTTATGTATCTGGCAATGCAAGAGGGAGACATTGAAGCAATGATCATTGCTCAATTTGCTTCCTGGTTTTACTCTTTTGTAAGCATAAACAATAATTACTTTTCTTATATGACATTGTTTACAGATGTGATGAAATTTTGATATGAAATTGTGTTATTCTTAGGTTCACAATCCATCCAATGGTATGGTTAATCAATATATATTGGATTTAGCTTGGGGTCCTTTAAGGGCCATCAAAACATTTCCAATGTATTTTGCCAATGGGTATAAGTTCCAAGCATACCTATGGAGTGAAAGGAAAAAACAATAAATAGTGGAGCATATGTGAATGACACAAGGAATGTCACAACAGAGGAAGATGACTTTTATGGCATTTTTAAAGAAATTGTAAAACTTGAGTATCTAGGATTACTGATAAAAAAAGTGGTACTTTTCCATTATAAGTAGTTTGATCTTATGTTAGGCCGTGGTATAAGATATCAACCCTAATATGACATAGTTGAAATTAAACATACAAGATGATATGCCAAGTATGATCCTTTCATTGTTGCACAAAAACCAACACAAGTGTATTATGCACCATATCCATGAACAAAGAGAGATAAGCAAGGTTGGTAGGCGTTGAATGTGTTTTAAATTGTGTGATGAGTTTTATCACTCAAATTATGAAAGTGCACGCAGTCAAATGTGCAATATAGAGTGAGTGAGTATCGTCTCCACAGGGATTGAATTTCTTGCAACTCTAATGTAAAAATCCAATGGAACAATTGATGACTTGATTGAGCTAACTAAAATGATTAACAAG
>JANHAO010030639.1:0-10097 GCA_026873985.1 Saraca asoca
CATGTTGCAAATATCATCCTAGAAGGCTAAGATTATAATTAGGGAAAAATTGAACCCAAATTGTACAAAAAGAATCAATTACCATAGATGTTTTAGGGAAAAAAACAAATTAGGTTTATGCCTATATTCAATTAGATCTAAATCATAGCTATAGAAGGGTTAGAATGGCTTTGATACCAATTGTTAAAAATAATTACCAAAATAATAATATGATCTAATCACTAATTATGGCATGTGATAATACAAACTAACAAAATTATAACAAAATAGGTTCCCAGATTTACCTAAAAACGAAGGCGAAGGAGAAGCCATTGATTCCAAATGTCCTGCAGAGAAAAGCAAGGGAGAAACTATTCCTATGCCCATATAGACTCTCTGATCAGTTTAGGTGGGGTTACTAATCTTCTGAAGTGGTTAGGAATAGGGGCCTTCCCTATGATTATAAAGAGGATGAGACAAGTCAACCCATCAAAAGTAAATCCAATCACATGGCTCATATCCACATTAGCCCAATTAAAAGATCACATCACTAAATGGGCTTTCCACTAAGCAGGCTCTACAAAATAACATCTAATTAATCAGGCTTATTATATTATGTCAGTCCAAAATATATAAAAAATGCTACCAGACAGTTGTTTTATGTTCAATATTGTTTTATTTATCAATTTTTAATGTGAGTCATATTTAATTTTATTTATCAATCAAATGTGAGTCAACTCACATTATTATACCATTCAATTGCATTTAATGTTCTTTAATTTAATAATAATTAATGCAATAATTTATTGATAAGTTGACAATTGCCAACATGAGTCATTTAATTTTTTTATCAATTGAATGTGAGTCAACTCACAAGACTAAACCATTCAATTATATTTTATGTTCTTTAATTTCATAATAATTAATGTAATAATTCCTTCAATATTTTTTAATTATAAAATAATCATCCAACCTCATGTAATGTTCAAGATTGGATATATAAAAAAAGTCAATTTTTAAGAATTAAAAAAATAACTATAAGAAAGAAATGAAGTTGACTTTGTTTTGTGAAAGAATACTGTGTTTTGTAGAAAAATCCTAATTTATATTTAAAACTTTTTTACATTAAAATATAACATAATTTGAGATATATTAATTTTACATATTTCAAAATTATTGAAACCATTTCATGAAAAATTATATCGTGTGTTCAATCAAAACATAATTGCAAGGGCATCAATTTACAAGAATTTGAGTAAAAGGACCGCAAGATTAGTTGATACTTAGTGAAATTATGCCATCTTCAGAATCTTACAACCAGTTTGAACCGGTCAAGTTTGTGCGGGGCCAATTTTTTTTATACACATGTCAACATTTCCTCGATTTATGGGCATGCATTCCTAAGAAAATTTTCAGGATTTTGAAGTGCCAGCCTCCATCTTTTCGCTGTCTTCTCTAGTTCAACGATACTTATTGTCATAAATTGTTGTCCAGAACCATTACTTCAACTGGTAAATTAATGTCGCACTAACTTTTGAATTGCAATTTGCCTTAAATACAGCGCATTATTCTATTTATCTTGTGTGGTGTATGGTTTAGCTTTAAAATATGAATAAATTATTTTTTATTCATATATATTGTGTTAAAACGACAATGAAATTTACATATTATCACACTTACTCTGGACATGTGGCTAGCATATGAAATTACTATGGAGTGAAATGACCAATTCTTTATTCAACTCCTATTGAAATTTTGGCAGAATTTACCTTATTTTAGAACGTGAGCCAAAGGCAACAATATACATCTAAGTGGGCCACATGGCCAAACAACACATGTATTAAACTATCATGCCTATATATATATATATATAGATGCACACACATATTAAGCATACACAATGCACAAAATGCATATAGATTGTATGCCATATTTAACCTGGAAAAAGAAAAATACGAGGAATCAATCTATTTGACTCTGTAACTATATATATATATATATATATATATAGACACAGTTGAACACATTTAAAATAAGCACACATAATGCATAAAATGCATATAAATTGCATTTCATATTTCAACTATCAAATTACTTTACCATTACATCATAAAAGCTCCCCGAGTGAAATTTAAATGCACCACTTGAAGTGGGTGGCCTTGCTTTACTTCTAAAGCTTGAAAAAAGGAAAATGCAAAGAATGAATCCATTTGACTCTATGATTGAATAACCTACTATTATCCACAATCCAAAAGTACAAATTTTTGATATAAAAAAAGAAACATGGTTCTTTAAAAAATATACTAATCATCATAACTTGGAAATGAACTATCATGAGAAATACATTGAGTTTTTAAAACATAATAGCATGAAAATAGTAGGCTTAAGTTTCAAAACTCTTGTCACATCCCAAAATTCGGGGTATTATTGATACAAATCACCAAGTGATGACCTACGACCCATGAGCAATTTCATCCAAAAATCCTTTATATTGAAAACAATGCAAAAAATATGATTTTGAGCCCTTTTATCTAAAACTCATAATATACAAGATTTTAATAAAAATTATTTTTAAATAATTAATTTTTAATTCCTTTGAAATATCATAATCCACAAATTAAAATCTCTTGTTTGTTTAGACGAATGCTAACCACTAAAAATAAATGAAGGAGATCATGTACTTGATTTCAATCACATACAACCTTTGAAGTATCTCCTATTTAAAATAACTTCCATAAATCTAATAACCTAAAAACTGTTAATGAATGAGATGAGTACAACTAGAGTACTTAATAAGCAAAAAATAACTAACCCATCTTTATGTAAAAAATAAAAAATTGGCCATACCCATAAATATAATCCATATAATACATAATTCAAATAAACATATATGTATTAATATGATCCATAAAGCATATCCATCTCTAATATTTCCTTTTATTTGATTTCCTTATCCTTACTTAATAACCTTAATTATACTATTACTATTATCTTGTCATGATCATAGGCTTATTCATAAACTTATAACAGTATTTTCATCCTTTTTAAGCTCGTAAGATATATAAACAAATTACACAGACAATTGACGCGTCAAGGAAGAATGATGTCTATTGAATAAATAATATGTTCCTTGGGAAATTGTAAAGTTCCTCAAGCTTTGTGTCGTCTTACACTGTGCTTGATCATAGGGAATCTGTTGCCATATGAAAGAATAAAATAGTTCCATAAACAATACATCTCTTAGTGCTTGTAGTTCTTCTAGATCCCACCTTTGCATGTCAATTCTCAAACACTAACATGTTTGAAACTTTTCATTTCCTCATATATATCCTACTAAATTCCTTTCAACTACCATTATCTTCTAGTCTTCTAACACTTTCTAAATTTCCTTATTTTATCCTATCCTTCCTACACACACTAAATGTTGAGGAAGTGTATAAAACAAAATTAAATACAATTTCTTAAGAAGCAATTTATTTCCTTGAAATTTAATATATGTTTAAAAACAACTGATAAGAAATATGAATTCAGTATAACAAATAAGAATAAATTTTAATAAGGTCTTAGTGTAAATAAAATAATAAGCTCATAAAGAATTCATAAAATAAATAATAAAGCTTTTTTATAAAATATTTAATAACAATGCCTTTTTCATGGTTCCTTATAAAATCTTAAAATTTATTTGAAGATAAAAAACTTTAAATTTTGTAAGAAAATACACTTTACATAAATTCCTTGAAAATCAATTCAATCTGAAAATAAAGGAAAACCTGAAAGTTTATGCTCTTATTAACATGCAAAGTTGGGTTTCGAAGAATTCCTCAACTTGGTGTCTAATCTAATTTTCCAATTCCCTTTCATCCCTTGTAATAAAACAATAATCAAAAGTAATCATGTTGGAATACAATTCCTTATAATCTAACTTAATTTTAGAGTCCCATTAACAATCCTTCTTATGTTCTTAATTCATCAATATTAACTAAATTGATTTAGGCCTATTATTGTCCATATTTTATCTGAAAATCCATATTAATATCCTTTGTAATATACCACTTAAATCTTTAGGCCTAAATCCAGATTCCCAATCACATAAAAAATATTTAAGGATATTTTCAAAACATATACTTTATAAGAAAAAGGAGCCAAAAGGTAGAATTCCCACTCACCTAAATGTAGGGAAGTTTTTATCCTTTAGTCCTAGGTCTAAATCTATTATCGTAATCATCACAATCTAAAGAAGAAGTAATCGATTAAAATTATCATAATGTAAAGGTGAGATAAAAGAAGATCAAATTCACATTTGATTTAATCATTTTATCTCAAATTTGGGTTTTTTAATTGGGGAATGCTCTAGGACTTCTTCCTAATAGGATTTCAACTCTAGTCAATGACCTAACTATACTAGGATTCTATCACCTTGAATTTCATGTGTCAGTTTTTGTTTGACCTAATATGGACTAGTTGACCACCTTTTGTCCATTTTTAGGGATCAAGCTTGTGGTCAACTGGTCATCCTTATAGACATATGTTCAAGTCTAGTTAGGTTAATGCTAGAGTGTTTCATTGCCAAATTAACAAGTATAGCATAGCATACTCATATTCTTAGAATCTATTTTGAAATTTAAAACAACTTGTTCATACAAGGAATTTAAATAAAATGAAAGATAAAATAAATCTTATGTTAACATTACATGGAAAAAAGCAACATTGGATATGTCTTGACTTGAAGTTAGGAATATGGCTAGCATAGACATGACTAACAAGTTTGTGATGCTTAGTCTAAAAGGGAAAAACATGTGTGCCATGTCTTGTTAAAAAAATAAGTAGAAAGTTTTTTGGAATAGCTAAGGAAGCTTCACATCCTTTAGAATTAATTGGTATGAACATATTTGGATTGATGAATGTGAAGCATAATATGGTGCCTCCAATTTCATAACTTTCATAGATGAAGCATAATTCCTATGAGCATAGATGAATGTGAAGCATTGAGTTATTTGAAATGCTTTGTAATAGATGTTGAGAATAAGAAAGAAAGGAGCATTAAGGCTCTTCAAACTGACCAAGCATAAGAATACTTATTTAATTAGTTTAGAAAATTCTGTGAAGAGAAAGGGATACATAGGCAGTGATACTTAGTACATTACAACAAAATGGCACTACAAAATAGAAGTATTTAGTGGCAGTTCAATAGCAGCAGTTTTTAAAAACCATCATAAAAAACACAGATAGCTACTCTCCAATGACAAAGGCGATTTTTAGCAGTGGTTAAGTGAAAAGCGCTATTATTTACATGGGTTTAGCAGTGGTTAGGTGACGGTGGTTATGTAAACTGCCACCAAATGCACGCAGAAGTAATGGGTCACGGGTTCAAGTCCTCTGAAGACATGTTGAATGCAAAAGACCTAGTTTCCAAACTAGTTGTAGCATAAATGTGTGGCAGCATTTTTGTCTCTTGTTTATGCTACACATCTAATAGTTAAAATTTGGGAAAGGAAATTGAATGAAAGTAGCCATACAGTGTTCTTTTCATCGAAACCCTAAGTAAAGACTAATGTCGATTGAAGAAACCAGCTAGTAAAGATTGTTGGCAATGACCAAGTTTGCTTGTTGAAACTAGCTGGGCCTGAGCTGAGACAACTATCTAATTTCATCCTATCTTCATCCTTTGCTCATTCTGTCTATTCCAAGATGGTAGGATCCTCAATCCTCTTCCAAATCTCAATCAAGTGTTTAGTTCTTTGCTTCTTTGTAATTGCTTCTTTGACTACTCTACTTCAAGTTTTCTTCAAGTCCATAAGATAAATTAAATTTTTTGTTCAATGGTTCCAACTTCCACCTGATGCAAATTTGATGGAGTGTCAAATGTTTACTCTATAGTTCCTTAATTTTATAGCTACCAACAATGCTACACAGCCTTAAGGACAAGTTTGTTTGGAGGGGTAATGTTAGAAGTTGATATTTGAAAATAAGGAGTTATATAAATAGAGGTTATACATACTACTTTATTTACTCTTATTAATAGATAGTACTTAGTAGCAACTGCTAGAAACACTAGGTGGCCTGTCATTATAGAGTTTGTTAAGTTCTATTACATTTCTCACTTAGTTACATTGCTTGGATATATCAGCTGAATCTATTGCATTTCTTCTGTATGGAGATTTTATAGTGAATACCATGGTTTTGAGTGAGAGCAATTATGCCTTCTCAAGCTCCCTTTCATTTCAAAACTTCCCATTTCAATTTCTCCTATGTTTCCACTTGTATCAACCAACCACAAATATATCATAAATCTTAAACAAAGTCATATTCAACATGAAATTGCAATGATCCAAAAGCTTAGTAGAATAATACAATGAAACTCATACTTGTCAATTTTTTTTTTCATATATGGCCAGTAATTACTAATTTCCTAGTCCTTTTTGGCATTTATTGTTTCATGTTTAAGGTTTTCCTTAGTTACTAATTAGTCCTTTTGAGTGTCAATATTATCACTTCAAGTCCTTTAATGCTTACCCTATTTTTTAAGCCTTTATCCAAAGTTACCAAGCAGAAAAAAAAAATAAAAAAAAATGCAAACAAGCCAAAAGTTGAGATAAAGCATTTACATAAGATGAAGGCTTTTCTAACAAGAAGAGTGAATGCCATAGCATGTAGGACTATTTGAACTAGGTTTGAAGGGGCTGTAAATGTGTTTTATGTTTCCTATGTTATGCATGATATTACATATTTCTTATTATGTGAAGGTAGATGTGTTTCCCTCCATCTATCCATCATCAATCCACAAAACAGTCACCATGCTATATATTTTAATTTCTTTATATTGATCATTAGTTATGTGTAATTTTAATTATACTACTTGTCAGAATTATATGTCTACTTGTCTTTTTGATGTATCTAACTTCTGCCCTTAATTTTTTTATAGCTATGCCACAGAGAAAGAGGAGTAGAAACCCAAGCAAATCATGCCCTACAATGTATGATCCTCCACAATCTACATCACATGCTCATTCTATACCTCTGTAGCTTTACATTACTAAGCTTCTTCGACCAACCCATCCTGGAGCATTAATGAGTTCTTCACCATCCCACCATGTGGCACTAGACCTTTCACCATCTCAATAAAGGATAGTGATGTGAAGAAGCCCAACAACCATTACAAAATTGTCCACTACCTAGAGCCCATTGGAGAGTCACGGTTATAGGTAAGTGTGTTGTTGATTTTATAGTATTCTTTGTATCTAATTATAGTAATTAAACATTCCTTTGCAAAATAGATTCTAGCGGATGCCAAAAGATGATAGACATGATGATATCTGATGTGTGGGAATTATAGAACCAGAAGATAGTCATTTCGCTATCGGCATATATGGGCCAATTTTGGGACAGTTGGCTTCTGAGCCTATTAACCTCCCAATTACTTATGCTGATTGGAGGATTGTGCCCAAGGCTTGGAAGGATGAAGTATTTGATCAAGAAATCAAGGTAGTTTAAAAAATTATGCATTTTATATGTATTTGTTTTCATACTCATTATATAAACTAACAAAAGTTGTTTTGTTTATTCTTTAAAGTTGAGGTTTCACTTTGACATGCTAGATCCTATTGCAAAAGGTTAGACAATTAAGAACTTAGGCAAAAAATGGAGGGACTTCAAGGGGAGGATCTAGCATGAGTTCAATGATTCCTCCTTGACTTTGGAGGAAATGTATGAAAAGGTCCTAGATGGGGTTCCTCGAGATTAATGGAAGATGTTTATTGACAAGAACAATGAGGGAAAATATAAGGTAATTTCTACTGTAAGTATACTATTTAATCAAAATGTATATGCAAATGCTAATAATAATGATTCCTTAACATTTGTAGGAAATGTAGAAAAAATGCATCAAATTACCAGAAGCAATTGGTCCCACACACAACTGGCTCCCAAAGCTTTGCCAGGAAAAGGGTTGAATTGGTTTTGTTTTGCACTTTCCTATTTAACTACTATTATATTATCTAAGTTGAGATACACTAGGTAAATTGATATATATATATATATATTCTCATATAGGCTGAAGAGCTAGGTTATACGATGGGAAGAATAGATCTATGGTTTCATGTTCATAAGAAACCAGACAGCACGTATGTTAATGAAATAGCCAAAGACAAAAAGGCTAGTTTTTACTTCATGTTTCATGTTATAGGATTACACATTCACAAATGTGTTAATAAAGTGGATATTCTGCTTTTGTAAGAGCAAATTAAGGAGATCTTGTCCTAAGACCCTTCATTGCAATCTCAAGCTATGGCACAGGATGATGTTATGGTAAAGATATTTAGGAAAGAGCACTTTGAATGAGTTCAAGGTTTAGGCTTTGGACCATCTCCTTCCAATGTATTTGGCAAAGCTTCTTAACAATTCAGTGGCACAACATCTAATAGCACTAGTTAAAATAAGAAGGTGTAGATAAGAGTCCAAAGTTTAGAGGTAGAGTTAACTTCTAAATTTGAAAGGCAGTTAGCTATGGAGGCAAACTTGACTTGTAAACGTGAAAGGTGATTGGCTATGGAAGGAGCATTGGCATCAATGTTTCAAAAAATGCTTGGGACAGTGCCAAAAGAAATTGCCAATTTGATAGCCAGCCCTCCACTGGTAAATTTCTATTCTTCTCTCTACTTGTTGATGATGGATTGGCTATGTCTGTTGATTGTTGCTAATGGATTAGCTATGTTTGTTGCTACTATATTTGCTACATATTAGTCATAAGTTAGAGATAGCTTCTATGAATTGGATTTTTTGCATTGATTTTGTTGTATTATGCTATATTTGCTATTGTATTCTGCCACATTTGTTGCTATATTTTCTGTTGCATTCTATTGTATTTGCTACTGTATTAGTGTGATCAAATCATAGGTATAAGTGAATGTGGCTGAAAACAATAATGTTTGTTTCACTTTTACTCTCCGATAATAAATAAGTGCAAAACTAATATGATTGAGAGAGTAGTAATTCTTACAAAATGTGAAAACAATAATGAAGAGTAGTAATTATTTTTTTTTAAAACAAACATAAATTCCTTCTCATGGGAAAAAAGATTAATAAACAAACTATTAGTAAAACATAATATGAAGAGTAGCAGTAATTTTTTTATGTACAAACTAGTAGAAACCTCAAACACATTGTTTTCATTGTCATTGTAGAAAACAACAATCAAACCATAGGTTTATGTATTGAAACTATTACTATAAAGAAATCTTTTTCATTCACAGATTTTGAAATGAGAACTGTACAAAAATAGAGATGTCAAGGGTTTAGTCAAAGATCTAAAATCAATAAACAGGGTACTCATGCTCTTAGCTTATTTGTATGTAACTTTTTATTGCTATCAAGTGGAAATACATTAGTTTAGCAGACCATGAACATGGTATATTGTTAAGGATAAAAAAGAAGTGAAATAATTACTTCACCTTTTGCTAAAACATAGCTAATTCAACTTCACATAATATATAGAAGCTTACTGAAGTAAGTCTATTCAGCTTCTAATTTGCTGAAGAACGAAGTCTAGAACTCTCATGATTGTAATAGCAATGAGTCCTACCTGAGCTAATATGGAAAAAAATGAAGTAAAAGAAATGACACTTTTTAAGTTCTATCACAAATGCAATTAATGCAGTGAAACACAAGTCTAAAATTTTCAATTAAACTATATTACCTAACCATCTATGTAGAAGGTATACTAACCATATAATTTTCATGCACAAATAATTATTATAATTAGACTAAGCTAATTATTTTTTTCCTTAACATAGATTGCATGCTAATTTTCATTAGACTAAGCTAATTTTCATTGATTGATATAAAAGTTAAAAAAAAATATGATTTTTCCATACATTAGTTATATATGAATGATTTTCAAGGTTAGTATAATAATTTACTCTAATTTTATTTTACAGCCACTAGATGCAGGAAGCAGATACATCATAGATGCAAGGCACTCTTCCCATGATATTCGTAACACATAGCCTTGATTTAGACCTTCGATTGTTAAATTATGTATAGGGTTGTTGAATTCTAATGTTTGACAAACAAATGTTTGAATATTTATTATTAATACAAAATTCGTATTCAATTTCATTTGT
>JANHAO010030640.1:0-10114 GCA_026873985.1 Saraca asoca
CCCTTTTAATAACTTTGAATAACCAATAAACACCTTTTGATTTTACTACAAGTTTATCTTTATTAGGTTTGGTCATAATAACATAAGTAATACAACCCCAAACTTTCATATAATTCAACTTTGATTACTTACTGTTGATGTTAGATTTTGGTAATGATCCAAACTTCAACCAACCAGGGGAGGGGGATTCTTATGAGATCTCTGACCTTTAGCTGGTTTAAATACATCAAAATAACAAAATAAACAAAGAAGGAGGGAAGAGTAGAGGAGAAGTCACAGGATTTAACATGGTTCGATCAAATTCGGATATCATCGGACCTAACGTCCACAGTAGCATGTTATTCAAGTGGTGTTTTTACAAAGTTACAATAATCAGGTTCTTCTTTCTCAATTTTAGCAGAATTTTTGCCTGTATTCAGGTGATCTCTTCTTCTTTTTTTTCTTTCTCTCTTATAGAAGACTCCTTCCTCATATTTATAGAGGAGAGGAGGTTACAATGGTAATTACATATGCAGTGAGTATGTTACATCAATATTTAATGTACTAGATAGAATATACAGATTAAATCTCCTTTTTCGGCTACTACATATTACCTTCTGCGGTGGGCCCCATTTATCCATTGGGGTAGAGTATGACTTGGTCTTCTATCTGGCGAGCTCTTGAGTTGCTAATCACACTTTGTTAGCTAGGTCATTTAGTCTATGGACTTGCCCATTCTTTGAAATGGAGAGGTTGAGCTCGCTTTGTCATGCACAAGCTCGAGAGGGCAATGTCATCTTGCCAAGTGACCTGATGATAAGGCAATCTGGATGCTCTTTGAGCTAATGCTTTTGCCATTCTCGGACTGTTCATAGGTTTGTTCAGGTCAAACCAATTTTCACATATAACATAAGCCCCCCAACTCTCAGCTCACGCTGCGGGCTGGGAGTTGAAACTCTTTGATTTCTGATCAGTCAAAGCCTTTTCCCGAGGCTATTGTTCCATCTGCACTAGGCCATTTTCCCTATGGCACGTGTTCAGCAGTTATTTCTGAGTCAAACTTAGCCTTTTTCAAGGCCATTAATGGTGATCGTTAGGGGAAATGATCTAGATCCTTCGACGGAACCAGCCTTGGCTCTATATAAAGGAAAGGCAATCCCTTCTACCACTACACTAAGCAAACCATGGAGTTTCCTAATAAACCACCACCATTTCTGGCATTTTGGCCCTCTACAGAGGCATGTATGGTCTGCTGAATAGATAACTCGGAAGACTTGTCTTCTTTGATAACATAGAGACATCTCATATGGATCTCAGACTGGGTCCTCTCGATTTCATCATGAGGTAATTGTTCGACAGGCCAAGCTCTCGATGCTTCTTAATTAGATTCCTTCAAGAATCAGACAAAGAGCTAGAAGCTGAAGAAATAAGGAGCGGTAATGCTTGTTCCCTCTCCATCGGCGAGGGTCATTGACGAGGAGTCCACCATTTGAGAAAGCTCCAGTGAGAGAATTTTTGGGCAATTGGAGCAGCTTGGGGGCTCTAGTCAGTAAGGGTTTGGCCTTTCTTGGCTAGTTCTTCTTCTTAGTCATAAGTTTCCCTTTGTGTTTTGATTGGCTTGTATTTAGAGCTTTCTGATGCAATTCTGCCTCGTTGAGGTCTCTTGATGAATAAAATTTCTCTTTGCAATTTCTATTTGTTGTTCTTGTATCTCATGTAAACATTTTGGTTTGACCAATCTGTGTGACTTGTGCATAATCATAAGACAGCATGAATTATAGGTTAGAGCGATCTCATGCTCAAGTCGATCCTATGGCTAAATAAATAGACAAGTTATTATGGGAATCATAAAATAATTAGATAAGCGAAAGCTATGAATAGTTGGACGCATGTGAGCTGCGAAGTAAAATGATTATATTGACTCAGGCAAATAATTAACTTGTCAATTCTTTACGCTTCAGTGATCATGAAGTCAAACTAGCATTGAGCATTTAAAAATGCCTCTGCACCTCAGTGATCACGGAGTCACGTTGGCAAAGAGAGTTTATTTTAAGCATCTCCATGCCTCAGTGAGCACGCAGCTGCGCTGGCAAAGTGAGTGTTTTTTAGTGCCTCTACACCCAGCGAGCACGTAGCTGCACTGACAAAGTGAGTGTTTTTTAGTGCCTTCACACCTTAGTGATCACGAAGTCACATTGGCAAAGAGAGTTTATTTTGAGCATCCCCACGCCTCAGCAAGCACACAGTTGCGCTGGCAAAGTAAGTATTTTTTAGTGCCTCCACACCTCAATGATCACAAAGTCATGCTGGCAAAGAGAGTTTATTTTTAGCATCTCCTCACCTCAACGAGCACGTAATAGTGTTAGCAAAGTGAGTGTTTTTTAGTGCCTCTGCACCTCAGTGAGTACGTAGCCACATTGGCAAAGTGAGTGTTTTTTAGTACCTCCGCACCTCAGTGATCATGAAGTCATGTTAGGAAAGAGAGTTTATTTTGAGCGTCTCCACACCTCAGTGAGCACCTAGCTACGCTAGCAAAGCGAGTGTTTTTTAGTGCCTCTGCACCTCAGCGACCACGCAGCTGCACTGGCAAAGTGAGTATTTTTTAATGCCTCTACACCTCAATGATCACGAAGTCATGCTAGCAAAGAGAGTTTATTTTGAGCGTCTCCACGCCTCAGTGAGTGTTCAGCTATGCTGGCAAAGTGAGTTTTTTTTAGTGCCACCACACCTCAATAAGCACGTAGCCGCACTGGCAAAGTGAGTATTTTTTAGTGCCTGCGCTTGCTAGTGCGTGTTTTTTAGTGCCTTCGCACCTCAGTGAGCACGAAGTCACACTGGCAAAGAGAGTTTATTTTGAGCATCTCCACGCTTCAGCGAGCACGTAGTTGTGTTGGCATAGTGAATGTTTTTTAGTGCTTCTACACCTCAGCAAGCACGCAGTTGCGCTGGCAAAGTGAGTGTTTTTTTGTGCCTCCGCACCTCAGTGATCACAAAGTCATGTTGGCAAAGAGAGCTTATTTTAAGTGTCTCCACGCCTTAGTGAGCATGCAGCTGCGCTAGCAAAGTGAGTATTTTTTAGTGCCTCTGCACCTTAGCGACCACACAGCTGCCCTGGCAAAGTGAGTGTTTTTTAGTGCCTTCGCACCTCAATGATCATGAAGTCACACTAGCAAAGAGAATTTATTTTGAGCGTTTCCATACCTCAGCGAGCATGCAGCTATGCTTGCAAAGTGAGTGTTTTTTAGTGCCTCCGCACCTCAACGAGCGCGTAGCCGCATTGGCAAAGTGAGTATTTTTTAGTGCCTCCACACCTCAGTGAGCACGAAGTCACACTGGTAAAAAGAATTTATTTTGAGCATCTCCACACCTTAGCAAGCATGTAGTTGCATTGGCAAAGTGAGTGTTTTTTAGTGCCTCTGCACCTCAGCGAGCACATAGTCGCACTGGCAAAGTGAGTATTTTTTAGTGCCTTCGAACCTCTGCGAGCACGCAGCTACACCGGCAAAGTGAGCGTTTTTCAGTGCCTTCGTACCTCAGTGAGCATGCAGTTGCGCTGGTTACGCGAGTGCTCATCAATTCTTCTCTGAAATGAGCTCCTGGGGGCCTCAGCCGGATAGAGGCTGCAGTTGGCATAAGGTTTACCTAAGAAGCTTTGGGGGAGTTCATCGCATGCAAGCTACGGATATCACTAATTCTTGGAAGCAAAGTGCAGAGCAGGGAGAGAAAAATGACAACGTCAGGCCAATCAACTTTCAACAAAACAAAGTAATCACATTTACATTCACTCCAAAATTTTTGAAACATAGTGTCAGTGTATAACTCAGATTGAGCTCCCTGGCTCTTGGCCAGTACTAAATTAAGAGGCTAGGGCTGCTACCTTACGGGTTGCACCACATACTCCCTCAGATGACCCCTTCTAATCAAGTCCTCGATTGCATCTCTTAGGGCCAAACAATTCGAGGTTTCATGATCGGGCTTGTTATGATAGGCACAAAACTCGTCTCTATTCCTCTGCCTGAATGGGGTCTTTAAAGGTTTGGGCCTTTCAAAATTTTCCCTATCTCTCTCCACCAAGTAAATTCTATCTTAGGAGTCCAATAGGATGCTATATTGCTCGTAACGGTCTGAGTGCTGAGGTTGCTTATCCTTTGAACTTTTGGACTTCTTTGCTATATGATCGGTAGAGTGATTGCCCTGCTCTGTAATGCTCCTCTTCTTGTCATGAGAGGAACCGACCTGTTCATCCTTCTTGTCAGACCTTCCTAAGTTGAAGGTCTCATCCCACTTAATCTACTTGGTGGATTGTTCAAAGCATTTGGTGAGCTCCTTCACCGGAGACTTATACAGACTCTTATACAACTTCCCATCTTTGTGGAGTCCCATGAAGATGGTGGATGGCATGGTTTCTTCATATGGATTCTCCACTGAATTTGCTTCGAGTTTGAATCTAGCGATATATTCTTTTAATGACTCGTGCTTACGATGAAAGACCATAGCGAGGTGACAAAGGGGAATAAGTTGTCTCTTCAGCACTTGATACTAGCTAATAAATTTCTATTGGCAGTCCTCCTAACTACCAATTCAGTGAGCTAGAAGGCTTCTGAACCAAGCTTGAGGTACACCTCCCAATGTGGTCGAAAACACTCAACATTTGACCAATGGGTTTGCTGTTTGCAAATCCATTTGAACATTGAATGCATCCAAATGATCATAAGGATCGGAATCCTCATTATACAATAGGATTGCGGGGACCTTAAGTTTGAGAAGGAGAGTTCGAGCTTCGATCTTCTCAGGGAGCGATGATTGTTCCTCATAGCGAGCTCGATCACTTGGAGTCTGAAGACGTTCTTCCAGCTAAGTTATCTTCTAAAATAGTTCTCTAACTAACAGGTCTCGTGCCCTAGAGTACTATCTGCGCGATTGTTGGATCCTTTGATCCCCATTGTCATGAGGGTTATGACCTGGGGCCTGCCATTTCAAGTAATGAGCTCAGGTATTGCCTTAGTCGAGATCATCTAGATGTTGGGTTTACTACTGCTAGAGAACATTCATAAGCGTTAAGGCTTCAGCCCACCTCTTTACATCTTGTGCTAAGAACGTGACTGCTCTAGTCAGTTCTCCTATCATGTGTTCAAGCTTCTCCTAGCATTGAAGCAAGGCTTGCACTCTGTCAGTTCCACTGGTAATGGTGGCTGGTGGAACAAGACTGGTCGGGGGAGGGAAGGAGCCAGCGGTTACACCGATGATTGGAGTAGTGAAAGAATCCATTGTTGAGACATGCCCCTCTAGGAGACTGGGTTACGGATTCAAAGCTCTGGTTGCTCTTCCCTTGGCCATTGTAGTAGAAAATGAACCAAAACAGGTGAGATCCCCACAGACGGTGCCACAATATTGACGTCGAATTTTGGTAATGATCTAAACTTCAGCTAACTGAGGGGGGATTCTTACGGGATCTTTAACCTTTATCCAGTTCAAACATAGCAAAATAATAAAATAAACAAAGAAAGAAGGAAGAGTAGAGGAGATGACATAGGATTTAATGTGGTTCGGCCAAATCCAGATATCATCAGACCCTACGTCTATAGTAGCATGTTATTCAAGTGGTGTTTTTACAAAGTTACAATACTCAGATTCTTCTTTCTCAATTTTGGTAGAATTTTTGCCTGTATCCAGGTGATCTCATCTTCTTTTTTTATCTCTCTCTTACAGAAGACTCCTTCTTCATATTTATAAAGGAGAGGAGGTTATAATGGTAATTACATATGCAGTAAGTATGTGACATCAATATTTAATGTACTGGGTAGGATATATAGATTAAATTTCCTTTTTTGACTACTACAGATTGCCTTCTGTAGGCAGGCCCCATTTGTCCATTGGGGCAGGGTATGACTTGGTCTTCTATCTGGCGAGCTCTTGGGTCGCTGATCATACTTTGTTGGCCAGGTCGTTTAGTCTATAGATGTGCCCATTCTTCGAAATGGAGAGGTCAAGCTCACTCTATTATACACGAGCTCGAGAGCGCGAGGTTGTCTCGTGATGCAAGTTGGTGATGAGGTGACCTAGATGCTCATTGAGCTAGTGCATTTGCCGCTCTCGGACTATTCCCAGGTCTGTTCAGGTAGAACCGATTTTCACATATAACACTTACTAATCTAAATCTCTTAAAAAGTCTAATGGATAATATCATTCTTACTATAAAATCATTAAATAAATCAAATTAATATTCACTCTCACTTAAAAATATCTTAATCCTTCTACTAGCGATATTTCACTACTTCTAACTCAAATTGTTTAAAAACTTTTATTGCCTTACTCATTTTTTGTAAAGGATACAACTTATCAAATTTTAAAAAATCATCAACAAATATAATATAATAAGAATGAGAATTTGTAATATGCACACTCGTATAACCATAAATATTCAAGTTAATCATATCAAGAAAGCTTCACTCCTACTAGCTTATGAGGGAAAAGAAAGGTTAGTCATTTTTTTTATACAAACAACTTTCATAAATTGCAATTTCCTTTTTCTCAGCAATCCTAGCAAGTTATCCTTAATCAATATCCTAACCGATATGATCAAAACAAATATGATAAAGATAAAATTCATGGGATTAGTTAGAAAATTCACTCACAACTTTCTTGTAAATTAACTTGATATGTTTCCAAGTTTCTAAATCCTTTTAATACAACTTTATCTACTTCATACATGATAAACTTTTATCTCCAAAGAAAGTTTAAGTCTTTCAAAACAACTAGCAAACAATGTTTTTTTCTTATCAATGGGATAAAAAAAACAATATTATAAGGAAAACACTTTATTATATTTCTACTTTAACTCATAAGTTCTATTGATGGTGAAATTTGTTCGTATGGAGAGCCCAAACTTCAACCAACAGAGAGGGATTCTTACGGGATCTCTAACCTTTATCTGATTCAAATACAATAAAATAGCAAAATAAATAAAGATGGAGGGAAGAGCAGAGAAGGAGACATAGGGTTTAATATGGTTCAGCTAAATCTGGATATCACCGGGCCCTACGTCCACGGTAGTGTGTTATTCATATGGTATTTTTACAAAGTTACAACACTCAGGTTCTCACTCTCTATTTTTGCAGAGTTTCGGCCTGTATTTGGGTTATCCCTTTACAAAGGGCTCCTTCCTCATATTTATAGAAGAGAGGAGGTTATAATAGTAATTACATATGTAGTAAATCTATTACATCAATATTTAATGTACAAGATAGAATATACAGACTAAATCTCCTTTTTTTTGGCTACTGCATATTATCTTCTACAGGCGGACCCCATTTGTCCGTTGGGGCAAGGCATGACTGGGTCTTTTGTCTGGTGAGCTTCACATCGCTACTCGTACTTCACTGATCAGATCGCACAATTTGGGGTTGTGCACATCATCAAGAAGGAGATGTCAAACTCACTCTATCGAGCTCAAGTTCGAGCCGAAAAGTCACACTCACAATATGAATTGAAGGCATAGCAATCTGGATAGTTCTTTTGACTGGTCCTTTTGTCGCTCTTAGGCTTCTCGCACATCTGTCCAAGATGAACCATTTTCATATATAACATAAGCCCCCTAACTCTTAACTCGCACTACGGGCTGGGAGTTAAAACTTTTCAATTTCTGATAAGCTAAAGTCTTCTCCTGTGATTGTTGTTTCATCTGCACTTGGCCATGTTTCCAATGGCATATGTCCAACAGTTATTGTTGAGTCAAACTCAACCTTTTCTGAGGCCATAAATGATGACGGTTGGGGGAATGGATGTGGATCCTTCGATTGAGTCAGCCCTGGCTCTATATAAGGGAAAAGCAGTCCCTTTTACCACTACACTGAGCAAATCATGGAGTTTCCTGATAAACCACCACCGTTTTTGGCATTCTGGCCTTCCACAGAGGCATGCATGGTTTGCTACATAAAGATCTTGGAAGGTTCAGCTTCCTTGCTAACATGGAGAGATCTCATATGGATCTCAGACTACGTCCTCTCGGCTCCACCATGAGGTAATTATTCAGTCAGCCAAGCTCCTGACGCTTCCTAATGTACTTCCTTCATGAGGAGCTGGTGCTCAAAGATATAAGGAGCTGCAGTGTTGCCACTGGTTATGCATTAGAAGGGAAATTTGAGGACCTTGGTGGCACATGGGCTCCAGTCAGCCAGAGTATGGCTCTTCATGGCCGATCTTTCTTCTTAGTCATAGGTTTTCCCTTTTGTATTCTAATTAGCCTGCATTCAAGGCTTTTTGATGTATATCTGCCTCTTTAAGGTCTTTTAATGAATAAAGCTTCAGCTTCTTTATGTAATGTTCTATTTGTTGTTTTGTTTCTCGTATAAACATTTTTAGTTTGAACAACCTATGTGACCTAGCATAATCAGGGGATAGCATGAGTTGTGAACTAGAGCAATCTAGTGCTCGAGCCGATCTTGTGGCCAAATAAATAGACAAGTTAGTATGGGAATCATAAGATAATAAAATAAGTTCCCATGAAAGATGTAAACTTAGAGAGTGAGCGATCTCGTGCTTGGGCTGGTCTCGTGACCAAACAGATTCGTTTGCATGAGAGCTATGAAATTAATAAGTGCGCATGAGAGCTATGACTTCATTGATTCACATGAAAGCTACAAAATTATTGAGTGAGCAATCTTGTGCTCGGGCCTATCTTGTGGCCAAACAAATACGTTCGCATGAGAGCTATGAAATTACTAAGTGCACATGAGAGCTGTGACTTAATTGATTCACATAAGAGCTACGAAATTAAAGTTAGCCGATCTTGTGGCCTAGGTGATCTGGTGCCCAAATAAAAGGGGTGACTGATCTTGTGGTCGGGGCGATCTTGTGCCCAAATAAAAGGGTAGTCAATCTTGTGGCCAGGGTGATCTTGTGCCCAAATAAAAGATGATCAATCTTGTCGTCTTGTGCCCAAATAAAAGGGTGGCCGATCTTGTGGTTAGGGCAATCTTATGCCAAAATAAAGAGGTGACCGATCTTGTGGTCAAGGTGATCTTGTGCCCAAATAAAGGGGTGATCGATCTTGTGTCGGGGCGATCTTATGCCCAAATAAAGCGATATGCCAGTTAGGCGAATCACCTGTTCAAAGAAAAGTTTAAAATTAGTAGTCATATTCAAAATGTTTACATAATTTACAAAAGAGTATAAGAGTTTAAAAGATCATCTTGATAGTAGGAGATTGCTCTTGCTTTGTGTCCCGTCGGGATGGTCCAGGCTATTGCTTAGAAGGTTGTATAACATAGTCTTAGAGTCGACCTCTTTAAATGAGACCTTCTATGGCGTCTCTCAACACCCAGCACTCTGAGGTGATGTGCCTGAACTCATTGTGGTATGCACAAAATTTCCCTCGATTGAGTCTGGACTTGCAGGGAGTCTTCAAGGGTGGAGGCTTTCTAAAGTCCTCTTTGTCCCTTTCCATTGCAAAGATCTTATCCTGAGCATCTGTCAGGATGCTGTAGGTGTTGTGACGACCTGAGAATGGGGGTCGTTCATCCTTACTCTTCTTAGCGAGCTAGTACTCGAAACTATCATTCCCATTCCCACGGTTACTCTTTTTCTTGTTCTGAGCCGAGATACTCATTTTAGTTTTCTGTGAACTAAAAGTCTCTTCCCATCTGACTTGTTTCACAACCCACTCATAAAACTTACCCAGGTTGCTAACTGGGGATTTGTACAAACTCTTGAACAGCTTTCTATCTCTACGGAGTCCCATTGAGATGGTAGTTAGGATGGCCTCATCTGAGGGCTTCTCAACATTGTTGACCTTATGCCTGAATCAGGCAATGTAGTCCTTCAGTGTTTCTTGTTTACCTTGAAAGACCATAGCAAGATGGCACGGGGGTACGAGCTACTTCCACAACACTCGATACTAATCAACAAACTTTTCTTGGCATTCCTCCCAACTGCTGATGCTACAAGTTGGGAGGTTCCTGAACTACATTTAAGGGACTTCACCTAAAGTAGCAGGGAACATACTGTTAGTTTGGGTGGGTGCCCTAGGCCAATTTGATTGAGCTCTATTGGATCCAGAACTATACATTCTGTGCATTTGGATATAAAGGTTGTACATTCATCTTATATTGCATTCATCGTGTATTGCATACGTAAG
>JANHAO010030641.1:0-10097 GCA_026873985.1 Saraca asoca
CAACATCAAAATAAATTTAGGGTTTAACAAACTCATTAGAGGGTAATAATCTCTTTAAGGCTAACAATCTCCCTTAAGGTTAACAGTAGTCCTTTAAGAACCAGAAGTAAGAATCATCCTTAATATGAAAAGAAAGAAACGAGAAAAGGATATATCTACTACATGACCTTCTAAGGGTCTACATGAGTAGCATTCATCCTAGTTTTCACATTTTTACTATTTAGGTGAATGCTATATTTACTTTTTATTACTTTGTAGCAAAATATTAGGATTCAAAGGAAACCGACATGACCACTTAGCCATGAAAGCTTTCAATATTCTTTGTAGTGCCAATTGGATTTACAAACAAGAAAGGTAACAAAAAGAAACATTGGACAAGGACACTTCAACCAAAGTGGTGTGTGCACTCATAGAAAATAGGAACCTTTCTATTTATCAAACCTCTTAGCAATCTTTTAACCTTAGGCTCCCAAAAGAATAAGCATAAATGTTACCATTAAGAGGCACACATAAGTATCTGAGTGACCATGCAAGAAGGAACAGCCAACAATACATGACAAAATGTTGACAACACCATTCTCAACATTAATCCAAGCCAAGCCACACAGGCAAGATTAATATGATGACCAAAAGCCACTTCAAAAATTTGTAGCAAAAATAACACATTAAAAAAATTCATTATTTTTCAGCAAGAAATATATTTTTATCAATTAGGAAACTAATGAATTATTTCTTACAAAAGCTTATGGTGTAAAAGGAATATTGCCTAAGATGTCAAAATATGAAGCTTGTCATGGTATAAAAGCAATGCTTCCTAACATAAAAATAATTATTTTAACACACAAAAAAAATAGTGCCACCAAGAAAAATAAACATTTTGACACAAAAAAATATTATCAACATTTTAACACAAAAAATACTATCACCAAGAAAAGTATATAATAATCTCAACACCAAAAGCATAGGTAAGAATAGTTTTGTAGACAATAAAGCAATAGTTTTCATATCAGAAATAATTTATGATTGTGCCCATAAAAGGGAAAACTTGTATATAAATACATTGATCCTATTAAATTTATGTGGCTTTCAAAAAGTAAAGCAATTTTGACATTTGATGCAATTCAATATATATGAAGGCAATCAAACAACTTCAAATCATAATTTTATAGTCATTTTTATAAACTAATAACATAAAAGGATACACTTATAAAAGGAAAATCAAACAAAATGTGGTCACCAATCACTAAAGAATAAAATATGTAATGACACAACTAACTAATATTTTCTTTTTTCATAGGAAATTGCTATAGAGGTCTAGAGTAGTGCCAAGTGGAAGCAATTAGGTGATTGAACCTTGTTTGTCGAGAAGGTATTCCAATTACCATATATGGTTAATTAACAATTTACCACTTATTAATGACATGCTGGTAAGAGGGACAATTCCTCACTTATTGAAAATAATGCAACATGTTTCCTTGTACCTTTGCATCCAATTTTACCTCATTTGGTCAATTTTAAACATAATTTTCATGTATATATATGCAAAAATGAAGTAAGATAGTCAAACTGTATCATATACAATAACCACAACAATGTTGAAGGTAGCTAAACTATGTTGATGCTTCATTCTAGACCATCTTCAACCTGTTTTAAGTTGTGATTTCATACATATTAAGATACTTGATGTAACAAATTAAAAAAATAAAAAACTTGTTAACAATTGCTAACAAACAAATATGCAAAATATCCAGTTCCAAACAATTTTTTTCGAGTTAAGCACAAGTTAGGATCCACTGGCTTCAAGAGAAATGTTGGAAGAAATCCCTTCCATGTTTAAAAGAAAATCCACAACTTTCTAAAGCTTTGATTTTATAGATAAAGAGATGTACAAGATTATAAAAACTACAAATAATTAAAGTAAATTAACTTAAATTTTAGTATATTAGAAAAGTTGGTTCATAACAATTAAGGCTCTAAAAAATTAGAAACATAGATAATATATGAAAGCAGACCTCAAGCTTAGCACGTTGGAAGCAAAACATGTGACATAGAATCTTTTAGTATGAAATGTATGGTTGATTATAACACTTTTTAGAGATATTTGATTGCACTTTTGGAACATTTCAATATCAATTATGGACAATAAACTTAATTAAACAAAAAGCTACTTTGAGTAGCTTTGATTTTAATTAGGATTATAGATAGAGAAGCATTTAGATTTCTACCTATATTATTGATTATTATCGAAACTAGCAAAGATAATATACTAAACTATCTTAATTTATAATAAGGGTGAGTCTAGGTCCAATCGCAGAGACTGAAGATTAATTGAATGTATTAACAGTGAAGGCAAGGGTGTTTAGTGATTAACTATTCAAAATCAGAATTAAAAAAATTGTGATAAGATAAATAAGAGAATTAAAGGTAAAAAGGAAAATCTAATGGAAAAGCTTCAATCCAAGAAACTTTTGCATTCAATTCAATGACCGATCATGGAAGCAAAGGTTTCTCTCCCTTTTTAATCACTTAGCTAAGAATTAAAATAGGTCGAGCACCTAAATTAATCCTTACTAATTTTCCTCTAATTTGGCTAATTGAGCTTAACACCCAATTAACCCTTATTACTAAATTGATCAAAACCCAACACTCCAATTAACTTAACAATAGCATTAGGATCCGAAAATATCAAGATCGATTAACAAACTCACCTAGCAGCAAATTCATTAATCACCCTTATTTCTCTAGGATGATTGACTAGCACTAATGCATAATCAAAAATCTTAGTGCTACTCAGACCAAATAACCATAAACAACTTTGATTATAGAAGTTTAACTAGCAATAAATCACAATAGCAATCAATTAAAGGGCCCAATTAATCAATTATCTAAAGAAATTAATGGCATTACTTCAAAGAAATAAGGAAATCAAATTAGGAACAAATCAACAATAAAAACAAGTCTTATAATTAGCAAGAGAATTGAAGCAGAATTTCTTTTAGATTGAATAAAAAAATTAGCTACACATTAAAAGAAAATTACAAACAAAAATTAAAGAAAAAAGGAGACCTTAAAGTGCTTGGTGTTCTTGCCCTAGGAGAGCCCCTTTTTCTTAAAAAAGTAGAGAAATGTAAATGAATGAATCAATTACAACTCAACTAGGTTTTTATATAACATTAAACCTTTTTTTCTACTTAAGATGCATATTATGGTTGGGAGGAGGCACAGTTAGATGTGGGTCTCTTTATAGAAATTGTAGTCTCATCTCTAAGCAATCTAATGGCCTAGAATTTCTCAAAAATTTGATTTTAACTAAACTTGTGGGCTAAAAATCAAAACAATCTTGTAGACCAGTCTAACCTGTAACAGAATTCATCACTTGGATCCACAACCCTGAAACTTAATCAAAACAGTGTAGTTTCACTTTATACCCTTTATGAAAGTTACGGAGGTAGATCTTAGCTATCTAATGGGCTTAGTTTGTATAGAAATGAGGTCTAGTGCTCCAATTATGGTCAAAATACTGAGACTAATTTTGGGTTAATAGGTTAGCACTCTGTTCAACTTCTAGACCTAATTTGACCATCTAAATGGCTAAACTGGGCTTGGGACTCTGCATGACATTTGTAGAGCTTCCTCTTAAAATTTTAAAGACATAAGAACTACCTAAAATTGAAGTCCAGAATTTAAGATACACAAAAAAACTAAAATAGTGTCAAATTACTAAATTAATTCAATTAAGCTCCAAATCTGACCATATCAAGAAACTGACCATAAGTATCCAATTTAACATAAAATCATAATAAAAGACAAAGTATAGAAGGGATATAAAATGTGTATAAATTTTATTTATCAAATTCCCCTACACTTAGTTCTAGAACGTCCTCAAGCAAGAAATCGAAACAAAACAAAACTAAAATCAAAATAAGAACTCTAATACTAACCTTTCAACAACGATAAGAATGCAAAACTAAAAGGAATGAAATAGCTAAAATTTCAGGGCATATAGCACATCATGAAGCAACATTCTTAACAACTTAAAATCAACTAGCAAAACAAATTCATTCAAAAGGAAAGTAGATCAATTTGGTAGACCCTCACAAGATAAACTTTTCAACTCTCTTTATGTTTAATGTAGGACTATAAGCTTGCTTATCATCTAATTTCCACTATACAAATCATATACATAGCATAAATCAAAAGCACTTCTCAAGGATTGTAATGTGGCCAAGAGAAAAAAATAAAAGGAAAGATAAGGATATGAAAGTGGAAAAATAAAGAGACTAATAGAGCATTATGATATATATTCAAACAAGCAAAGGGGCAATTAAAATCGAAATCTACATCACAAATTTTCACATTTATCACTTCTCTTTTTCTCTTTCATTTTCTTTACTTTTTCACTTTCTTTTATTTTGAACTCTTTCTTCTTGAGAATTTTTTTTCTTTAAATTTAATTTTCTTTTTCTTATTTTCTTTCTCTTTAATTGCATTGAGCTCGTTTTCTCTATTTTTTTTCTTTTTTTGACTATTATAATGAATCACATTTACCTTTTCACTAGACAATTAGCTCACTCCCACACTTGTTGAAGAACCTATCCCCCTAATAAATTAAATGCTCTACTAATCCCTTTAGTTAGGAAAGGGTAAAGACATTCAAGGCTTGATTTTCTAATGGATTACATAATAAGAAAAAGGTCAATTAGTCTTGAAGGTGCTTAACAATGGTACATTACAAAGTTAGCTAAAAAGGTAAAAGTGGCTCAATCAAAAAATGTCTTAATCATATTAATGTATTTGTGTGCCAATATAATCTCAAAAAGATTCAAAATAAGTTTTAGAATAACAATTTCATGAAAGAAAATTACACACAAGAAAAAAGAGTAACCTGATAAAAATGATTAGTAATGTCTACCAAAATCAATATACAGACATTTCAAACTTTATCATTATACTAATAAAATTCAAAGATCAAAAGATAAGATAATTTATTCAATCATGCTATGAAATAATCAAAATCAATTGCAACTTACTCAATGCCTAAACAAACTCATCATCACTAAAAAATGCCTAAATGAACAAAATAATCAGAATTTTTTTTTCTTTTAAACATAAACAAAATAATTCTTAAGTTATCCCATGCACAAATTTTACATTGTCCTTAATGTAAGCACAAAATCATTAACATATTATGGACATATAAAATAAAAGAGAGAGAGAGAGAGAAAAAAAGATTAGGTTGTCTCCCAGGACCTGCCTTTGGTAAACATTGTTAGCTTGACAGTCCATTTTGTTGCTTATTAACCTTGTTCATGAATTCTTGAGGTTGCAAGTACTAACTACCACCTATGAATTCTAGAGCCCATCTTCAATTGCATGAAACTCTTGCTATTGCTAATTGCTACCTTTGATTTATCCCTATCCTTCAATTCAAGAACATCTTGCATTATGGGATCAGCAATATTAACACAACATAATGAATAATCATTAGGAGGGTATTGCATGCCCTTAAAGATGCCAAATTTTATGGTATTACAATTAAATTCCATGGTAAAAGAACCAACATAGACATCTATTTTTGTCCTAAATGTTTTTAGAAAGGGTCTTCCGAGAATGATATAAGCTAAATTGTTTAAGAGATCATATGACATTTCAAAATGTAAAAATTTGCAAGAAAGATGAAAGCATTCATCCCACATGAAAACATCCTTAACAAACTCTTACAATAATAACATTATACCTATTTGCCAATTTTATAACAACATTAGTTTTTTTTTTCAAGGTCCCAACTTTAAAGATGCATAAGCAAAATAAGGTTTGATGTTTATCGATGCACTTAAGTCTAGCATGGCATATTTAAAATAATTTAAACCAATTGTACATGGGATTATAAAGGAGCTTGGATCCTAGCATTTTTTAGGAAGTTTCTTTTGAATGATAATAGCTATGCTTTCCCTTACACTTATTTTCTTATTGTCCTTCAATTTCCTTATGGTAGTGTATAGCTCTTTAAGAAACTTGGCATACCATCAAATATGTTTTATCATATTAAGTAAGGATATATTCACTTTCACTATCTTGAAAGTCTCCATGATGCTTCTCTCTTGGTTTTCTAGATTGGTCACTTTTGTCTCTAAATTATGAAGTCTGGCAATAAATTCTTGTCGAAATTGCAACATGGTGGCTTGTTAATCCTACTTCAACTACAAGATGTTAGCTTTCACTTGTTATTAGAACTACAAGTTATTTTGAGCCATGGTTTAAATTAGATCCTTGATGACTTTGGTGGAAAATGGATTTTGGTTCTACTGCATGGCTTGGGTAAAGGCTAAAATGAAGTGTTTTATCTACCCTGATTTCCATATCTCTAGTTGGGGGTGGTCTTTCCAACCAGGATTATAAGCATAAGAGAATGAATTATATAATTTTTGTGGTTAGGCTAGAAACCTTTTATTTTCTAAAAATCTTCCCATGACCTAGACTTACTAGAATGGATCATTCTCTTGGATGCTTGGACATACCTAGTATTATGTCTAGGAATTGAACAAATTCCACACATTGTTGCTTCTTGTTTCTATCCCAAGGTCTACTGAACTTGTTGAACCATCAATGTTAAGTTTACCATCTGTCTCTTAAGGTTGGAAGTTTACACCTTATTGACTTTCTTTACTCTGTAGTCCATTTTGGTTCTAAACTGCCATGCATTAGCAGCCATGTTTGTTATCAGGATTTTTGCAGTATCTGGAGTCTTATCTACTAAAACTCTTCCACTTGCAGTATTAATCATGCTTCTGTCCATTGGTAGAAGTTCTTCATAGAAATTTTGGATTAAGATTTGATCATTGATTTGGTGGTATGGAAAGGTAACACATAACCTCTTGAATTTTTCCTAGTATTCATAAAAAGCCTCTATACTATACTATTCAATGCTACAAATTTCTTTCCTAATGTTGGCAACTCTTGAGGCAACGAAATATCTCTCCAAGAAAAGTCTTATCATTTCATGCCATGTACTTATAGAGCCAGAGGAAGGTAGTATAACTAATCTTTAGTTGAATAAGGAGAAAGGAAAGGCTCTCAATTTGATCTACTCTTCTAAAATTCCATATGGCTTCATGGCAGAGTAGCTAACATGGAATCTCTTAAGATGTTTATCAGGATCCTCTCTAGGTAGGCTATAAAAGGTAGGCAATAAGTGTAGTAGGCCAGACTTCAGCTTAATGGTTGCATCAGTATTAGGGTAATTTATGCACAATGGTTGTTGTTTTAGGTCTGGAGTGACCAACTCTTTTAGGGTTCTCTCTAGGCTAGTATAAGAAGATAAATGAACAAAAAGTAGCTCATTAGCTATACCAATTCCAAGATAAGAAGTTACTGGCTAGTCAATTGATGATAAATTAATCTAAAAAAGTGTAGAAGGGTGCTTGATCACTCTTCTCAAATTTTGCAAAGTTTTTTCTATTTTTGGATCAAATATCAACTCAAAATGGTGAAAGGATTGAGTTATGCAAAAAAATAGCAAAAAAATAAAACTAAAAGAATAAAAGTGAGAAAATCAACAAAATAATGTAGAAAAATATTCAAAATTTTAGAAAACCTATTAAACAATGAAATTTTGCAAAAAAAAAAAATAGTTGATGTCTATGGCAAATCATGAATTCTGATCAGAAGACCAAAAATTAGCAGCTTGTCAAATTTAAGCTCTAACTTTCATAGAAAATTTTGCTATCAACCCTTCTCGAAAAACCTAAAAATTAAGGAAACTATACACAAAAAGGGGTGAAAGTACAAGAAAATAAATAGAATTTAAAACTTAATCCTAATATTAATATGTTAAATACTAAACTTTACTAAAAATACAGGAATTAATCTAGCCAATTTGCGACAACAATGCCAAATTTTGATAGATGTTGAGACTAACAAAGAAAATATATTGAACTACCTTAGCTTATAGCAAGGGTGAGTCCAGGTTGAACCATAAGGACTAGAGATTAAGTTAGTGTATTAGGAGTAAAAGCATAGGATTTGATGATTAACTATTCATAATCAGAAAGTAAATAAACTACAATAATATAAACAAGGGAATCAAAGGTAAAAGGTGAAATGCAATGGAAAAGCCTCAATCTAAGGGATTCTTACATTCAATTCAATGACTAATCATTAAAACAAAGGTTTCACTCCCTCTTTAACCGCTTAGCAAAGAATCAAAATAGGCCTAGTACCTAAATTAATCCTTACTAATGTCCCTATAATTTGGCTAACCAAGCCCAATACCTAATCAACACTTATGGCTAAATTGATTAAAATCCTACACCTCAATCGACACAACAATAGCATTAGGATCTGAAAATACTAAGACTAATTAATAAAATCATCCTAACAACAAATTCATTAATCATCCTTGTTTTTCTTGGATAATTGACTCGCATCAGCACACAATAAAAAATCATAGTGCTATTTAAACTAAACAACTATAAACAATATTGATTATCGATATTTAGTTAGTAGCAAATCACAATAGGCAATCAATTAAGAGGTCTAATTAATCAATTATCCAAAGAAATTAATAGGATTAACTTAGAGAAACAAAGAAATCAAATTGTGAAAAATTCAATAATGGAAATAAGTCTCACAACTAACAAGAGAATTGAAGTAGAATTTTCCTTAAATTGAATAAAATGTTTCGTTACACATTAAAAGAAAATTACAAACAAAATCAAAGAAGAGAGAAAACCTTAAAGGGACTGGTGTTCTTTTCCTAAGAGAACTCTTTCTTCTTACAAAAGTAGAGAAATGAAAAAGAATATAAAATAATGAATCAATTAGGTCTTAACTAAGTTTTCATATGACCATAAACCTCTTTCTATTTAGACAGCTCTTTAGGGCTGGAAGGAGGCACAATTGGATATAGGTCTCTGCATAGAAATTGTACTCCCATTTCTTGGCAATCCAATAGCCTGAAATTTGCTCAAAAATTAGATTTCTAGCCTAACTTATAGGCTAAAAATTGAAACAGTCTTACAAAGAAGCGCAACATATAACAAAATTTGTCTTTAGGATCCACAACCTTAAAACTTGATCAAAATGGTGTAGTTTCACTTCAAACCTCCATGAAAGTTATGCAGGTGGATGTTAGCTATCTTGTAGACTTAGGTTTGCACCAAAATGAGGTCTAGAGCTCTAATTATGATCAAAATATTGAGATTTGCTCTAAGTTAACTGGTCAACACTCTTTTTGGCTTCTAGATTTAATTTAACCATTTAAATGATTGAACTGAGCTTGGGATTGTACATGATATTTGTATAGCTTCCTCTTAACTTTCCAAAGATATAAGAATCATCCAAAATCAAAGTTTAAAACTCAAGAAACACCTAAAAACCTAAAATAGTATCAAATTACCAAATTCATCCAATTAGGTTGCAAAATTGACCAAATCAGGAAATCAGTCACAAGTATCCAATTTAGTACAAAATCATGATAAAAGACTAAATGTCAAAGGGATATAAAATGTGTTCATCAAATTATTTTCACTTTTCTTTTCTTTTATCATCATTATTCTTATCCAAATCTCAACAGTATGGACCAAAACTCTAATTGTTTTTTCTTTCTTCAATGTTTAGTAATTTAATACTAAAAAGTGATTTTCCTATATACCATCTAAACAAAATTAGATTATGTATAATTAATTATTGAATGATGTTACCAAAAGAGCATTGAAGAATGGTTATTTTTAGGTCAAAGTATTTCGTTGAACAAAATTATACTCAATATTTTTATCTTTTAAGAAAAATACTTTGACCTCCCTTGAAGTTTAATGAATTTATACGAATCTCCCCTTTAGTTTCGAAACACAAATGGAACTTCTTTAAAACATAAAAAATGTCATACTTAAACCCAAGTTTGAATTTTTCATTGATAAAATGATAAGAAAAAATAATTATAGATTCAATTTTAATAATATAAAATATTTTAAGTATTTTGTGATTAAAGATACACTTTGAATTAAACTCAAACGGCTAAAAAACATTACACTTAAACATTGATTATATAATGCCACTAGATACACTCCTAAAACCTTAAGATGTATATGATAATCTCT
>JANHAO010030642.1:0-10098 GCA_026873985.1 Saraca asoca
CAACTTCAAAGATAAAGATGCATCTTTGTCTCTTCTACAAGCTCCTCCTTGTCTCTTCTACAATCTTCTTGATTGGGGACCACAATATTAAATTTAAAATAATGGAGGTTAGGGTTTCAAGATGTTGGTGGGGCTTCAAGGTAAAAAAAAAAAAATAGGGTTTTAGAAGATGGGTGAGGGTAAAGTGATGGAGATGAGATAGTTAGGTTTTATCTTGGAACTTGTAACCAAAAGAATAAAAAGAAGAATTCTAGAGAAGAACATGAGAAAAGAGAAATTTATTCATCACGACTTTAACTCAATACACAAAGAAGCATTCTACCTAAACTCACAAGCTTACTAGCTTATTTCTCTTTCTCACCTTTTGATTTCATTACAAAACTTGAAACAAGCTATATTTATAGGCAAAACTAACCTAATAAGATAAGGAAAAAACTCTTTAACTTTATCCTAATAAATCAATATTATCTTAACTAAAAAATTAAAAATAAAGACTTAAATTTATCCCAACAAATCAACCTAAAAAATAAAAAAAAATAAAACAGACCCTTCTGGGGCCTTTTTTTGAAACCGGGTTGTGCCCAAAAATGGGTGACCCAGTTTTGCCCAACCAAAGAAAGGCATCAGGCAGCACCAAAAAAACAAAAAATTGAAACAGACAGGGCCTTTTTTTAAACTGCCAGCCCTAGTAAAAAAAAAAAAAAAACATTTGAGCCAGGCCCTTCAGGGGCCTTTTTTTAAACCGGGTCACGCCCATTTCTGCCTAGCCAAGGCAAAAGCAATAAAACAAACCAATTGAAACAGACGGCCTTTTTTTAAACTGCCAGCCCAAGTAAAAAAAAATTTGTACCAGGCCCTTCCCGGGCCTTTTTTTAAAAATTGGGTTGCACTCAGAAATGGGCTAACCTGGTTCTGCTGGCTCCATTTTGATCAAAGGAGACCCGGTTCTGCCTCTGTTCTACCCGGGACACAGCGCAGAAGCAGAAAACAGGGAGAGACAGCCTGTGCTCCATATTGATCGAAGAAGGAGACATGTTCTGCCCAGAAACACAGCACAGAGGCAGAAAACAGGGAGAAACAGTCTAGGCGGCAGAAGCAGAAAACAGGGAGAAATAGTCTAAGCGCCGAATCATCGGTTCCATCGCCGAATCGCAAGGAACTGCACAGTTCCTCTGATTCCGGCACGATTCCAGTCCGATTCAGAGGTGTGATCAATTCCGGTCATGATTCAGATCGTCTATCCTTTGAACCAACTCAAATTGCACAATTCAAACTGGGAATCATGCGATTTCCGCTACCATGATTGGGACTTGGGAGCATTGTTTTAGGGCTATGCAACATGCTGAAGATCATGAATTTATGAATTTTATTAAATTGTTGTGAAGCCATGGCTTTTTAATATTGCAGTGTGTCTGAAATTTGTCAATTTGGATTATTTACTACTTGATGACTTATTCTTCCCTTTTAATTTATGACAATATGTGTTTTAATTATATATGCATATTTAAATATTCTAAAACTATATCCCTTCTTATAAAAAAATTCACAAGGGGTATATAAAATACGTAGTAGGATCTTGCAATCCCCTTACAATCCAATGATTTATGATTCTATACCTCCTTTCCGATCCTAGGTAGAATTGCGAGTTTGACAACCTTGATTTGAGCCAATTAAATGTTTAGGGGACTAAAATTGATTATTTTAAATAAGGGGGACCAAGATTGTGAAATTTGTATTTTAGAGGGACTAAAATTACATTTCAACCTTTTTATTAATGCACCACCATTATACTTTCATTTAGAATAGTAATAATGTAATGCTGCCCTGATCCTGTGCAGTAACTAACCCATGCTAGCCCATTTATAGCAGTAATATCAACAGTGCATGAAAATGCAATTGTACCAACAGTGCATAAAAAAAAATTCCATCCAAAAATGCCAAAATGGACAGGTTTATCTTTAAAGGCAGAAATATCATAAGATACAGCTTCAGTGTCGGGAGATACAAATAATATAACAAAACACATATTTTAATGTTGAGATAAGCATGTAAAACGATAGTCATTTAGACTGGTTAACAAACTTATGGTCGCCTAAGAACTTCTAACAGACTAATCCAAAAGAAGAAATTATATTAGAAGAGAAGAATAGATATAGAGATGGAAGATGAGAAATCCTCCTTAACAGAAACAAAGTACGAACCTACTTAGGCTTAGGCACAAAACCCATTAGTAAAACAGAAATATTAGAGCAAGAGAGCCCTCTGATCCCTCCAAATATATGCCAAGGAGACTTCCTTGAAAAGTCTATGAGCTAAGCACTGTAGAGAAGAGCTAAGATTCTCATTTAAAAACCTGAGCATTCATCTCCAACCAAAGACACCAAAGGACCACATATGTAGCACAGTGCCATAAAATTTTGCATTTGTTATATCCAAATGAAGTGTGGACAACAAACTTTTAGACATGGATGATGTCTTTCGTTTAACTTTATCTCTATATATATGACATTTTCAAGACACTAATCCTATTTCTAGGCTTATAGCTTTTTAGTTGGCATATATTTGGGTCTTTTTGGAAGGGAACTTAACCCTTTGGGTATATGGCTGCACTACACATATGGCCGTAACCACAACTACAATTCTAATTCTACCTTTCTACAACAAGGACTAGGATGCATCTTGGAACAAGACATTTGCATGTGGAGACTATAAATGGTTATTCACTATTTAGTAATAAATTTACTCATATACTAAATGAGTGCCTAAATAAAAAGAGCCAGCAATACTAAAGTTTAAGGCTACAAGAAGAACTGAGTAAGAGTTTAAGCATACCACAAGGCAAATGAAAAATAACCCGCACTCCACACCTTTGCTCTTGAATTATCAGATAATAAGTACTTAACATCTGAAGTTAGCATGTTATTGCAGCCATATGTAGATATTTGGCTTCTCAAGTCAATGTAGGACCTCTCCACCAATAAGGCAGCCATGTGTCTTTCTTCTTTTGTTAGAGAAATAGATTTTTCAATAGTCTCCCAAGGCCATATCTTTATACTTCCTCCTTCTGAACCCGACCACAAATCCCCTGGATTAAACCAGAGAAAGAAAGAGAGACAATGCAAGAAATAAGGAAAAATGCCAAGGCAAGAAAGAACAACAGTGAATCACAACAAGAATGTGCTTCAATTAATGATGCAGAAGAGTTCTGCAAAAACAAGGTGAAATGGCTAAGAAGATCATGTCCACTGAAAAGGAATCAGATTTTGGTTATAATAGTTACCCAAACATGAGCATTTAATTCTCGTAGACCACCATGTGTCTGTTTTTTATGCCTCAATAAAGTAGCACATCTATTATTAGTAATTTCAGAGTTTAACCATGATACATACCCAAATGGCAATGAAAAATTTGGGATCAGAAAGACATAAGAGTTGACAGAATGTGTGAGGAAGGGGCAATAGCATCTGTAATGCCAAGATTACCAGTAATTCTATAAAGGTTTTAGGTATGTAAAGGACCAAATGACTAATCTTAATTGCTTGAAAACATGAAAGGTAGCCAAAGGATAGTAGAATGAAGACTACATTCTTGCTATAGGTTTTGAGGATATGTAGGTTTCTTACTAGCAGATGGTAGAAGACACCAGCTTCTTTCTTACTGTGAATGGGTTTGAATGTTCTTGTCTACCTCAAGGATTTTGAAGCTGTGTCTGGTATGTGGATTGATATAGCGAAGAGTGGTTTATTCACAGAAAATAGAACTGAAGCAATGCAGTAAGGTAATGAGGAACAATGATCACCATAAGACACCATTATCAGTGAAATTCAGTGGCTACTTATTTGAAAGATTCAGTGGCTTACATATCATCAAGGGTGGCTTATTTTACTCTAAGTGGTTGAATCAAGTTATCAGGCCTGCTTTTCTGGGATTCCTCTCTACTATTGCTAGCAACGAGAGTTGAGCCTTGAGATCATCAAATATGTTTTATAATGAGGGTATTGGGATTTTTTTTCCTTTTATTAATAAAAGGATGGGTAATTGGCTAGTAAGGAGTCACTATTTAAATAGGTATGTATCCATTCACAATGTTATCCCTGTGAAAATGCCATCGAATGCAAATTGGTAAACTAGAAAGATCATGTAGGTCTTATATTTGGAGTCTTACCAATATTTTCATCCAGAACCAGAATTCACACATACAACAGGAACATGTATAAGATAGCACACTGATTATTAAACAAAAGGAAAAAAGTCGGCCCTTTCCTTCCCATTTTTTCAAACCAATAAAGTATATGTTGTTCTAAACCTTATTTTCAAAAGGGGAAAACGTAAACCATATATAACTTTGGAATTAAACCTGCCATCCACCTAATAAATAGTGCTGTCAAATTTTAAATTTTAATTCCATATTGGTCGTTAACTCATTTTATTCCACCTGATTTCTAACTAATTTTCACCATATTGTTTTCCAACATAAATGAAACAGTTAATCATGTGGACGGTGCCAGTTTTTTTGGGTAGGGTGAAATCCCGCCACATACCAAGGATTGGTTATTCCACAATCACGAAGTACACAAGATCCCATTCCCTTCAATTAATATAAAAAAAATGTCACAAAAGAATTCACAAAAAATAGATATCAAGCAAAGCATTAAGGTAATAAGGAACAATAATCACCATAAGTCGTCATTATCAATGAAAGAACAGGGCCCCTGTGAGCCTGCCAGGATAAGCTTTCCTCAAAGCGAGTCATCCAGTGCTCCTCTAAACTACGATCCATTGGCCAACATTTAATTTTTCCATCTTTATGTCCGCTCCATACCAATCTCTTACTCTCATCTGCAACCAAAGACAGTGCAGGCGAAGTCCATATGGACTCCCGAAACGGTGCTGTCTCTTGGTCCCCGCTCCTAATGGTTTCTTCACTGCCAGACCAGGAAGCATAGAGGTCCTTGAAATTCCAGAATCGGACGCTGCACTCACCAGCAGCCCACAATTGGGACTCGCTGCTTTCAATATTCCTCAAGAAACAGCCAATCTGAGTTTCTCGCAGGGGGTTTGGCCTCAGTTCAAGACACGGAGGTCGGGAGGGGTGGACTGCTGACCGGAGGGGGACTTTGAAGATACCAGTGTCGCCTCCTTTGGCGATGAACTCTGGTAACGCAGGGTGCGAATTATTTCCTTGGACAGAATTTCGATCGTGATGATCGGTTGAAAGCTTGCGTTCGAGGAACTGAAGCATGTAGTCTAGGCGTCTGTTAGTGGATTGGATGGAATTGGAGGTAGGAAGCGAGCTAGAAACGTCATCCTTATCGTCGTCAGAGGAAGAGGACGAGTGCAAGTAGTGGTAAGAATGCATCGGGGACTGATTACGAGTGCCACGCTGGTTATAGGAATGGGGAGATATACCGCTGATACGAGATGACGAGCCATCTTTTTCGCCAAATTGTGGATCCATAGGGATCCGTTACTTTGGTCACTTCCGCTTCCAGTTTCTCTGGGCTGGTAGCAAACACACGATCAACTTGAGCAAATCTAGGGAGATGAGATTTGAGGGAAACAAGTAGCGTCGTCGCGTTTTCTGACGGAACTATCCACGAGGCTTCATTTGGGTGAGATAGAATAGCAAGAGTTAAGGGCCGAAGATCAAAGCAAAACAGGAGAGTCCATGGGCCAATCTAGTTAGCTCCGCATAATAATCCGATTAAATCTTTTAGAGTAAATTATTCTACCTTTTCCTGCCTTTGTTCACATTGAATGGCCCTTCCCTGGGTTAAAAACCCGCACGGACCACACAGGCACACACTAAACCAAAATAGGCGCTGCGCGTGGTAGGAGTATAGAACCCTGGAATTTAAAATATATGGAATTTTTATCTAATTTCATAAACAAGACATTATTTAGAATTCTAAATTTATTTATTTTATTTTATGATGTATTTTAAATTTAATGTTGATATTTGCTATATTAAATATTGATTATGTTTACTATATGAGTCAAATTTTTGTTTAGAAAATATTAACAATTTAAAATATACACTTATATAAATAATAGCAAGATAAAATAATGGGTAATGCATACATATTTTTTTTATTTAAAATTTTATAATATTAAATATTTATCATTATTCTTTTTAATAATTTTGATAATTGTAAGTGCTTTAATAGTAACACATATATTATAGGCATTTTCTGAAAACATGAATTGAGCCGACCAAGGTCCAATAGGAGGCACAACTAATAAGAGGAAGGCCCATATTGGAGGATCGAGGTCACTCAGTGGGGATCCCAAGTTGTCGGGCACGAGCTGAAGGCATCACTCAATGTCACAGCAGGGAACGTAGCTTGTTGAGAGGGCTCACAACCCGTCAGCGAGAAGCCTACCGCCCTCGAGGAGAACGACCAGGCAAAGACAGCGAAGTCGGCTAAAGCTTCCAGCTCGCCCACCAGAATCGGGCACATGTACGGAGCCCAATCAACAATCCAAGGTATACGTCTCCAACTGACAGCTTAGCCTCCAAACCTACGCATCAGCTCCCCGGAAGTCCGACAATGATTTGCCCAGAATTAATTACTTGACGCCAAGCATTAAATGCCCGGAGCGGCGGAAATATTCATTCTATTATTTGTAAAATTATACTTGTAACTCTCCTCCTTTTATAAATAGGAAGGGGTGGTCATCGTAAAAAAGGAGAGAGAAAAATCTTACATGCAGAAACTTTGTCGGAATATAGAGAGAGCACTGTGCACCGTGAGAAAACACTGCAATTGTATTCAAACTTTGTAAAACAATCCTTTAGTGAACAAACAAAGACCAGCGTGGACGTATGAGCCAACTTGGCTTTAGTTGAACCATGATAAACTCCTGGTATTTGCTGTCTCTCTTCTCTTCTATTATCTTTCTTTTTTGCTTTCTGCCATTTCTATTTCTAGTTAGGGGTAACGTTGAACTCAAACCAGTAGATCGTATTTTGGCTCTAGAAGGAGGGCCCCTACTGCACACTCATTGTTCTTCTATTCCTGATAAATTATTCTAAACTGTTTTAAGTGCAATGGCAAGAGGAAAAACAACCAGAAGTGCAGAAGTCCCCACTGGCCAACCCGAAGGTTAGACACAACAACAAAACATAGTTGCCCCTATAGCAGGCCCCAACGCTGGCACCACTTCCTTTATTTCGCAGCAGTTCGTGACTCTCAGAATCGATGAAACTCAAACTTGGCAACAACGCCAAGAAGTACTTGACCAGCGTCAGGAAGCACTAGAGAATACCATGAAAGAGTTGGCTGATATGGTCAGAGCATTGGCTCAGGCGCACGCTCAAAGTGCACCAAGGTAAGGTGAAGTGGTCGTACTCGAGGGTGGATATCACTAGCCAGGGCCTCGGCATGAAGAGCAAGCCAGGATCGAGCGTCACAGAGTCACTCGCTTCGTTCATCCAACTCACAGTTAAGGTCCAAAGTCCACCGAGTTCGGGAGGACAAGGGAGATGACCAACAAGGTGAAAGCTCACACCGAGGCAAGAACTCGCATGAGATTGATAGCGAGCAAGAGGTGAACCGCGACCGTCCAGCCATGAACACGATAAAAGGCATAAAACTTTTGATCGACATTCTCATAGTAGGCGAGACGAAAGGAGTCGAAGGACTTCCAGTCACCAGTCTAAGTCTTGAGATCCAATGGTCGAAGAACTACTCCAAAGGATGGAGCAGTTAGAAAAGAACTCTGCATCCCAAGGGAATCGAGAATCCCATGAGGAGAGAACTCCACTCTCCAGCCAAATTGAAACAAAGCCCTTTCCCCATAGAATTAAAATTCTGAACATCCCCCTTTATAACGGGGATAGCGATCCCTACAGCCATTTAGACACTTTTAACATCCAGATGGACCTGCAGGCTTCTAATCCGCAAGTGAAATGCCGAGTCTTTTCAACCATGCTCGGAAAGGTGCTGCGGACATGGTTCAGAAGTCTCCCAGCTCATAGCATAAGGACTTAGGAGGAATGTTAAATGAAGTTCCTCAACCAGTATAGGAAGTTGAAGAAGCAGCTCGCCCCTTTCGTCCCTTAGTCACGATCTTCTAGTGAAAAGATGAGTCACTCAAGGACTATATCATTAGGTTCCGACAAGAGGTTAGCAATGTGGAAAACTTGTTGGATGAGAGTTTCCTCATGGTAATCTCAGTCTAACTCCGAAAAGATAAAAAACTATACGGAGACATGTACAAGTCCCCCGTTAAGAGCTTGGGTGAGTTCTATGAGCGAGCCGCTAAGGAGATCCGATAAGAAGAAACCTTTGATCCAAAGAAATTGAACAAGAAGGAAGAGGCAAGTACTTCCAACTGAGGTAGGAAAAGAAGTGGAGGTGGGAGCAACAAAGAAGGCCAGAAGAGGGGGTTCTAGAGGCCGAACTGCGAAGAAAGCCTAAAACAAACAGTTTCAGCCTCAGGGTCACTACGATACCTACACCATCTTGTTGGACGCTCTAAATAGGATCTACATGATTGAGAGGGATAATGAAGACTTTGGCAGACCCAAGCCCCTAAGAACCCCTATTGAGAAGAGGAACCACAATAAATTTTGTGCCTATCATAGCAAAGTCAGGCACAATACGTTAGATTATTGGGTGTTAAAGGACGCCATTGAGGACCTCATTAAGAGAGGCCGCTTAAGAGATTATGTGGTGAGATCCCTAGGACAGCGACCCCCACGTCCCCAGCAGCTTGCACAGCAACGCCACCAAACTTTGGAGTGCGAGGAAGCGCCCTTTATGAGGACCATCTTTACCATACATGGTGGACCTCACATTGTGGGTACTTCAAACCGATCACATGACTGTTACGTGCGAGTGGTGGGTCGTGTCTTTTTGGCGAGTCATGTGGAACATGAAAGGCTTGTCAAGAAGGCTAAGATAGCTTCGGATAGCATCTTGTTTAAGAGGAGGACACATAAGGGATTCATTATCCTCATGATGATGCAATTGTCATCCGAGCAAAGATTAACAATGCGGAGGTGAGAAGAATAATGGTTGATACTGGGAGCTCAGTGAACGTGATGTACAAGGGATGTTTCGACCAGATGGGTATGAGCATGAGTTAACTGGATCCATCGCCGTAGCCCCTTTACGATTTTACGAGAGATGAGATACTCTCGATGGGATGAATCAGACTCCCATTTACTGTGAGGGGCCTTGATAAACAAGCAACTGTCATGGCAGACTTTTTGATTATAGATTGTCCCTTGGCTTATAGTGTGGTCCTGGGGCGGCCTACCATGAACTATTTTGATATGGTGCTGTTAACTAGGACCCTCACCATCAAATTTTCAACCTCGAATGGAGTCGGATGCGTATGAGGGGAGCAACAAGTAGCCTGACGCTGCTATAAAGATGTAGTTAAACTCGAGGTTCAAGGAAAGGTGAATATGGTGTATGGAGGAAAACCCTAGGTAGCGAGCATAAAAGGGGTTAGTTATAACCTTGACCCTCAAGAGGTAGATGCTAAGTGAGCCACCAGACTAGTTGAAGAGCTTGAGGATGTGTGAGTAAGCGAGGAGGATGAAGAAAGATGCCTCAAGTTAGGGAAATGCCTGCCACTTGATGTGAAAGTACAACTAATGAATTTTCTCAAGGCAAATGTGGATATTTTCGCCTAGAACCATGAAGACATGGTGGGCATCGATCCGAATGTGATGTCACATAGATTGAATATTGATCCCTGGGTCAAGCCAGTTTGCCAAAAGAGAAGACCAATGACTGTCGAGTGCTACGCAACACTTAAAGAAGAGGTGGATAGGCTCTTAGAGAAAAACTTCATCCAAGAAGTGCACTACCCCCACTTGGATGGCCAATCTCATCCTTGTAGAGAAGAAGAATGGGGGGTGGAGGACGTGCATTGATTTTACTGACCTTAATAAGGCATGGCCCAAAGATAGTTTCCCTTTGTCGAGGATAGACTAGCTTATAGATGTGACGACGGGGCATGAACTCCTCAGCTTCATGGATGTATATTCAGGGTACAATTGATAAATAGAAAATGTACCTGTAAAAATGATAGATTTTACCTCTTAAATAGTCATTAACTTGTGGTTTTTGTTTAACTTTT
>JANHAO010030643.1:0-10096 GCA_026873985.1 Saraca asoca
TGTTTGATCAATTGTTCTTGCAATCTAAATTACTCTTTAATTAGTGATAACAATTGATTCTTGCTTACCAATTCAAGTAATTACAACCATTAAAGTCTAACTCTGATAATTTTTTTTTAAAATTCCCAAAGAGGATTCAAGACTTCCACTTAAATCTAACAAGAATCCAAACAAACATGTCTCACCCTGTCCATGGATTCCTTTTTCTTCTTCTTTGCCCACTCTTAGAAAAAAAATTTAGGGCTGGATACACTCCATTCAACACCTCAATTGGGTTTTCATAGGGAACATGCTTACTAATGTTCACACCTGGAAGCATTCTTTTTTCAAGGTTCAAATGGCCTAGGGGATTTATCCCTTTTTTCTTCAAGATGGAGGGCCATTTTATCCAGCCAAGTGGCATTCTCCTACGAAGCAACCCCAAAGCTGATCTCTCAAAGATTTCTTAAATGTTGAATAAGATCTCATTGTTCAGCTATTAGCATTAGGTCCATTCAACACTCAATCAATCCTTCATACATACCTTGTTTTTACTGTGGCCTTGTTTCACTATGCATTTTCATTGACTTTTCCCTTTTTTCCTTTTTAGATTGTTGGTTGAATAAAAAAGTAATAGAAATTCAATGATCAAAGATAGACCCAAAAAGACTAAAGGAAATCTATGCCCGAGCATTGTCCAAGAAGAAACCCATCATTCTACTAACCGCTTAAATCAAGTCGGTGCCATAAGCAGTTATTACTAGTGGTCTTGTCTCTTCCAATTAGGCTAGGTCATCTTCTACTCATACTAAGGCACTATTTTTGTGTAAATGAAAGGCTCCCTTTGAGGACTCTTCTAAAAGTAAGGGGAGCAATTCCTCTTATGCCCTTGTCTCTGCCCCTAAGAAATTAAAGTAAATGCTTGGAAGAAACTATTGCTGATCAAAGCCTTTGAAAAAAGCACATTGTCCTTTGATACCATAGATAGCCTTTGGTATAAGGACGCAAAATATGATGCCTTTCTATGCAATCAACTACTCTTCCTTGCTAACCAAGACTGTAATAAGGAGTTTATACTAAATCATGGTCCCCTTCATCTCCTGAAGTCTTCTACGACCTAGATTATACACTCAGCCACCTCCATCTTGCCTACTGTGTGAACCTTTGCAAGGACAAAGAAGGAACTGGCAAATACTAACCCAAGCATCGTGAGAGGCTTAAGGAAGAATGTTAAGGCCAAAGCTAGAGAAGTGGCTAATCAAGACAAGAGCTTCTTTGATCTTACCAGCAGTATTGCTGAGTTGGTGAAAGAACGGGATTCTTTGTCCCTGAAGAGCAAGGAATTGGCGAAGCAACTTTCCTCTAAGGCACAAGAGCTAGAGGTCAAATGGCAGAAGCAAGAGGAAAGTGAGGTAGTAGCCAATCATAGATTGAAGGTTGCTATTGCTGAAGCCAAAAAGCTCAACCACCCTAAGTTCCCAAATAGGTTCATTGAGGCTATTCGTCAGATTCAACATTTCAACCATAATCTATCGATTAACATCTCCAAGATTAATAGGGATAAGCCCTTATAGTGGATTTCTCTCATAATGTAATTGGCTTTACTAGGCTAGAAGCATCTTAGTGACAAGAAGGAAAAACCTTTTCACATAATTATCCCCCTTCCACCCAAAAGTGTGCTGCTATTGGCTTGACCTTTTTTAACTTCTTTCCTATCTTCTGGCAGCCACCCTTCTTCTAGGAATACCATGATTAGGGTTAACTATGATTTTTCCTACTCCACACACATTACTTCAATTGTGCTAGGGGACGGCAATGTTTCCTATATCACAGTTCTATTATTTATCACTGTTTTGGCACTAGCTAACTTGGCCAACGCATCCACACAATCATTTTCTTCCCTAGGAATTCTTGTCAACTCAAAATCAAATCATTTTAACAAGTTCCTTGTTATGCTAGCATACCTTACTAGTTTTAGCTCTTTTACTTCATAGTCTCCTCTAGATTGGACAATTACCAATTGAGAATCGATCTTGACTTTCAATGATTATCCTCCTGCTTCTCTTGCTAACTTTAACCTTGCTATCAATGTTTCATATTTTGCCTAATTATTTGTTGCTTTGAAGTCCAATTTTAGTAAGTATTCCAAGACTAAGTCTGCAGGTCCTTCTAAAATCACCCCTACCCCACTGCCTTTTCCATTCGATGAACTATTTACATGTAGCATCCATGTTTGGCTTTCTAACTTGGTTTCTTCTATTTTTGCCAATTCTTCTACAAAGTTTGCTAGTGCTTAGGCTTTTAACACTTCTATGCTTCATAAATAAGTCCATACTCTGGTAACTCTACTACCCATGCTACTAACTAACCTATGAGATCAAGTTTTTATAAAACTTGCCTGATCAGAACATCTATTCGAATAACAATTTGGTGTCTTTGAAACTAAGGGGGCATTTGGTTTCAGGAAATGTTTTCTACTTTTATTTCTTGTTTTCATTTCCTGAAAATGATTTTCACTTTCAGAATTTCAAATTTTAGAAAACATGTTTAGTTTGATAGTGTTTTCTGTTTCTAAGAAATGAAAACAATGAAAATATATTTAGTTTATCTATTTTTAATTAACTAAAAGTTTTAAAATTTAAAATAGTATCACCGTGTTTTTAACTTTTGAAAACAAAAATAATGAAAACAACTTTTTTTCATTTTTAATTTTCAGTCCATTTTAGGAAATATTTCTAAAAAACATTTTCAACAAAATCAAACTAAACATGTTTCTAACCTTATTTCCTAGTTTCAGTGAAAATGAAAACAAGAAATACTTAAACTAAATGCCACCTAGGTTTTAACTTCCTGGATACCAATAGTAAGGTGAAGGCTAACTTCTCTATTTTTTTTGTACCTCGTTTTAACTCCGTGTAGTGTGTGACTTGTGAAGTACACCAATTTCGATTCTCTTTTAATTTCCTAGATAAGCACTGAGCTTACCACTTCTGCGATCACTACTAGGTATAAGTATAGAGATTCTCTTAGCTCTAGTCTAATAAGAATAAGTGGTGTGGCTAAGTACTTTTTTAGCTCTTGGAATGCTTTTTCATAGTCATTAGTCCATTCAAAAAATTTTACATTTTTAAGTAGCTTAAAGAAAGGATCATGCTTATTAACTGACTTGGACATGACACACCTAAGAGCCATAACTTTTCCGTTGAGTGTCTGTGCCTCCTTTATGGTTAACAAGCTCTTTATGCCAATTATAACTTGGCATTTGGATGAGTTGGCCTTTATGCCATGAAACCAAGGAACTTTCTTGCCTCTACCCCGAATACACACTTTTTCAAATTTAACCTCATCTAAAATTTTCTCAAGATCTCAAGTGTCTCTTCCAAATCCGACCAAGGTTACTCTAAACTCTTTGACTTAATTATCATATCATCGACAAAAACTTCCATACTTCTATCTAGCTGCTCCAAAAACACCTTGTTTATCAACCTTTGGTATGTCACTCCTGCATTTTTCAAACTAAATAGCATTACCTTGTAGCAAAAGGTTCCTTGATAAGTTATGAATGATGCCTTGTTTTCATCCTTAAAGTGCATTTTGAGCTAGTTGTAGCCTATGAATGCATCCCTAAAACTAAGAATTTCAAACTCTGCTATACTATCCACCAGTTGATCAATGTTTGAAAGCAAATATGAGTCTTTAAGGCAAGCCTTGTTGAGATCTGTGAAGTCCACACACATCCTTCATCCCCCTGTAACTTTTTTAACCAAGGCCACTTTTTCCAGCCATGTTGTGTGTGGGACTTCCCTAATGAATCCACATTTAGTAGTTTCTCCACTTCTCCCCTTGTTACCTATTATCGTTCAAGGCCATGGTTTCTCTTCTTCTACTGTTAGGGCTTCATGCTTAGGTCAATTAATAATTTATGGCAAGTTATTCTTGGGTTTATCCCTAGTATGTCAACAGGTGTCCAGGTAAACATTTTGATATAATCTTTTAAGAGTTTCACTAATCAATCCCAGTCTGCTTCCTCCAACTCAGCCATAATTTTTACTACTTTCCTATTGTCTTCCTCAAAAATTTGCACTTCCTCCATATCCAAACCTAACTCTATCTGACATAGATTATTATGTCGAACATTAAGTAGCATTGAATCCACCATTTGACATTTGTTATCCTTTTTGTTGACGATCACTGGTTTCACTCCGCTAGTGTTTTCTTAGCTCTTAGTCAAGCTCATCATGTAACATCTATGAGTGACTTGTTGGTTAGCTTATACTTCCCTAATTCCTCTAACTATTAGGAACTTCATCAATAAATGAGGGGCGGAGACAATGGCCTCAGCTTGATTCAAAGATAGCCTCCCCATAATTGCATTGTAGGCACTATTAGGAGTGGCCATAACAAGAAAAGTGACATTTAGATTTTACATCAATGACCTCATCCCAAGAGTTAACCTTAAGGTCACTATTCCTTTTCTTGTGAAACCAATCAATATGCCTATGTAAAGCTTATATATGCTTTTAAGGATTTTTAAGGCGTTAGTAGCATGTATATACAAAATATTAGGTATTCTCTTGATAATAAAATTGTGCAACAGCACTGAAATGACCATTGGATTGTCATGATCTCAATTGATGTCCCTAAAATTCTACTCTGTAAAGTAGATCAACTCATATTGCTCTCTCCTTTTCTTTCCTTCCACTGTCATTACCATCTTGAGATGCCTCTTTCTGACACTTTCGAAGGCTCCTCCCCTAACAAAACCTCTAGCAATGGTTTCAATAGTTCCCAAAATGGGGGAGGTCACCTCGAACTATTTCCTTTCTGATTGAGTAGGTCATAGTCTCGCTCTTCATTTTCTCTATCCTCTGTGCAAAATTTCTTGCATTTTGAAAGGTGCCCCTTCCTTATAAGTGTATCTATCGCATCTTTCAAGGTAACATAGTTATCTATCTTATACCCATAATTCTAGTGGAACTTGCAATATTGGTAAAGGAACTTTCACCGCCTTTATGAGGGAAATTTCATCAGTTTGGCAACTTTGATGTCCTATATGATGCAGTTTATCAGCATATTTAGTGGTTCATAATTATTGAATCAACCCTAAGGAGGTGCCATCTCCCACTCGAGAACTCTATCCCTGGAAGGTGAACCATCAAACTATGTACATTCAACCTCTCACCAAGCAAACTCAATCTCTTTCACATTAATGTACTTTTCAGATTGGGCTAAGAGTTTCGAGAGAGAAATAATGGGTCACTTGGCCAACAATAGGAAGAAGTGACCAAAGCAAAGACCTGAGCTAATTTGGTGCACTATCACACCTTTGTTAAGGTCTCTTATTTCTAGTGCCAAGGCATTAAAGCGAGCAAGATACTCTTTGAGAGTTTCACAACATTCCTGCTAGAAATTGACTAAGGTTGCTAACATTTTTTGGGTGCTCTGCTAATTTTGAATTGAGTGGAAAATATCTTAGTAAGTTGGTGAAAGCTATTGATTGACTGCCTCAGCAAAGTTATGAACTAACGTAGATAGGCTTTCTTAAAGGTGGTAGAAATAGTGTAGCACATAAAAGCATCCAGAGCATCCGATAGCAACACTAAAGCTAGGAATGCCTCCAAATGTTCTTGCGGATCTGACATATCATCATACAAGTCAACATAAATTGGTAGTTTGAAGTGGGCAGGTAAAAGAGTAGCCATCATAGTTACCGAAAATAAGTGGTTCTCCTCTTTGTAGAATGACAGTTACCTAAAAGTTTGGGTTAGGTTTATAGTTAGATTTAGTGGGTCATAAGGTTTATGTGTGTAGGTAATATGTTATACATGGTGGCAGACATCGGTTATACATGGCGGAGCAATAGAGACATTGGGATCGCATTAATTAATTGGAAATTGCACTTAGGAGGTTTGTGGAAGGAAAAGATAGTGGTTCAAGGGTGGGTGGACAAAGGTAGTCACTAACGAAGGAGTGATAAGAATAAAAATTTACTCCTGTAAAGTGGTTATCAAGTTGGCTAAAGCTATGCGAGTTTAAAAATGCAATAGGTTTGGGTTAGTCAAGAGTGATTGGATTAACCTCCATAAGGATAGGGCTTGAAGAATCAAGGGGTAGTATAGGCAAAATGAGTTGTGTTTGAGCATGCTAGAGAGCTTTTAACTCCTCTCATAGCTAGCGAACCTACTTCGCTAATGCATCACGCTCAAGCTTAGTAGTAATCTTATGCGCTTCTTCTACTATATGATCTATGTGGTGTTCATCTCAAGTTCTTTCATGATGGAAGTCCTCATCAGGTGACTAGGCACGAGAGGAGCATAAGTGAGAACGTCAAGACATGAGATGGCTAGAAAAGTCACAGATGACACCAAATGAAACTCTCCTTTTAGGAACGATTGACTAATGAGATGGCAAGTAGTTACTAGATGACCTACATATAATATATAGGTGTCAAGTGTGCCAATTGTCATGCTCTTGGATGAATGATATGTGACCATGTGTCTTTAGTATATTAGTGGCATAAGCAAGATTCTCATTGAACAGTTACTGCAATCACATTGTTTGTGCATATTTGGGTCAAGTCTTTTGTCATTTTTCGGTTAAACAGTTGATTCGCTAAGTCCTTGTTTAGGCAACCTCTACAAAGAAGTCAATTGACTAAATGTAATGGGTTGATCGGTTTAGATCTAAGACCTTGTCTCTGCAGTAGCCATTTCTTCAACTGGTCTTAGTCAGTTGTCCTGTAATCGGTGGCTACTTTGAGCTATGTTAGTAATGAAAAAAGCTTCATCTAATTCTAGAATTTCTAGGGAAAACCATGGTATTCAAAAAAGAGTGCAAAGGGAAAATAAGGTCTCTCTATCAGGCTATGTACGAGGTTTTAAAAGAAGTACTTTTACTCAAGAAGATAACAAGCAAGTTAAGTTAAAAACTACTGACTCTTTCTAGTTTCCAGACTTTAAATTACACTTTCCACATGGTTAAGAAGAGGAACATTCTGATTCTATCTCTCAAATTAGACCTAGAGTTTCCATTTCTAAATGGAAAAAATAGAGCAAGAAGATATATTCCAATTGGAGACACAACTAAAATGACTTAGAAAGTAGGCCATATCATGTGCCTCCCTCCTAATGAAGTGTTTGGCATGGAACTGTTGATCTATTAATCATGCCTTAATAGTTTGGGGTCCTAGAGCCCTTATAAGGTCTATTAAGCTAGATTGTATTTTTCTTTGTGAGACTAAAGTCAGGGGTTGATTTGGAGATTATTCATGGAACTGATAGACTTATTCATTGCATGATAACAAAAGAAGGATCTATTACTAATGGTATCTAACTAGGGTATATGGTTCATCATATCATAAGGACAAACACCTCCTCTGGAACAACTTTACAAATTATAGGAAGGTATGGTAGACCCCTAGGTCACTTTAGGAGATTTCAATGCTTTATTACATACTTATAATAAGGTAGGGGCAGGGATGTTGGAAACTTAAATGATGCTACATTCCTGAGATTTATGAACCATATGGGGGTATTGAATTAGACTTTTATGGAAAGGCACACACATGGGACAATGAAAGGGTAGGCCATCATATGATTAGAGTGTGATTTGATAGGGCTATTTGTAATGATGATTAGAGACTGGTATATCCAAAAGCTAAAATCAAACACTTAATGAGTGGGGCTTCAAATCATAATCTTATCTTATTTAATACTAGTTTTGATCAAGTTAATCTCCCTTGACCTTTCAAGTTCTTTTCTGCCTAGTTAAGAAATGGTTCTTGCATGGATGTAATAGATAAAACTTGGGGCATAAATATTCAAGGGTAGTCTATAACCTTTTAGTTGGTACAAAAAATCTCAAAAAATAGAGTTAAAAGTATGTTGGGTATTGTCATACTAAACTTAGGCAACTGAAAAAAGCTCTCCATACTCTTTTGATAATGGATCCAATAAGAGAAAATAGACTTTTAGAGTAATAGATCAGGAAAGACATCAATGAATAGTTGACTAGACAAAAAGAGATCTAGCATCAAAAATTAAGAGAATTAGGGGTTAAAGATGGTGAGAAGAATTCCAAGTTCTATCAATTGTCCATTATCATTAGGCAGAGAAAGAATAATATAGTAGAAATCAAACTTCCAAATGGTCAATATCTGAGAGATCGTAATGGCATTGGAGACTATTTTGTTGTTAGGTTTCAAGACTTGTTTACATGTTCAAATTATGTTTTTCCAACTAATTTGGAAAGACTCATTAATCATTTGATTTCGAATGAGCAAAATGACAGATTATGCATAACTCCTATTGTTGTTGAAATTTAGAAAACTCTATCTTCTATGGCTAATCTTAAGGCTCTAGGATTTGATGGCTTTATGATTATCTTTTTCAAGAAATATTGGGGTTCAGTGGGCCTCCAGTTTGTCAATACAATTTAGGCTTTCTTTCGTTTAGGTTATATTTTGAAAGAACTTAACTCCACCATCATAATTTTAATTCTTAAAAGCCATAAGGCTAATTAATTTAGGGAATTCTGTTCTATTAGCTTATATAATGTGATTTATAAGCTTATTTTGAATATCATAGCTAAAAGGATGAGACTGGTTTTGAGTTCTTTGATTTCGCTGATTCAGTCGACATTTATACCATGAAGATGAATAGCCGAAAATGGACTATTAGCTTAAGGCATTGTTTATTCCTTTTCTAAAACGAAAGCAGTTGGAGGTTGGATGGGTTTAAAGCTGGAAATACAAAAAACCTATGATCAGGTGGAATGGAACTTTATATTGAGAATACTTTACTATTTAGTTTTTGAGCTACTTTTGAGAAATAGGTTAAGCAATGTATTTCAATTGTATCTTTTCAATTCTTGTTTAATGGCAGCCCAACTATGAGATTTTCCCTGTCAAGAGGTTTTAGGTAAGGGGATCCTTTATCTCCATATTCAATCATTTTGTGCTCATAAATGTTGTCAAGACCATAATATTAAGTGGAGCAACAAAATCATATTTATGGTATTACGTTGTCTAGGAAACGGGCCCCTTATTTCCCATCTGACATTAGCGGATGATGTAATTATCTTCCTAAAGCGAATGTGAATGAAGCTACACAATTATAAGAAGTCCTAGACAAATATGAGTTGTGATCAGGGTAGAAGATTAATGTCTCAAAGTTTGGGTTTTTTCCTCTAAGAATGTGCCTAGAGTTACAAGAAGAGGTTTAATGGAATTTTCACAAATGAAATAGCTAGAATCCAATGCAAAGTACTTGAGAATCCCTCTTTTTCTTTCAAAATCAAAAGTTTCAGATTTTAGGTACTTAGTGCACAAAGTCATTGCCAAATTATCGAGGTGGAGGAAAAATGAACGAACATGGACATGAAGGTTTACTATGATTCATTCTATCCTTCAACAATTATTAATTTATACAATGACTACATTAAAATTCCTTAATTAAGTGTCTTCCAAATTGGATGTAATTTATCATAGGTTTTGGTGGAAAGTGCAAGATGATAAGCAACATTACTACTGTCCTAAATCTTAGGTTTCTCTATGTGCACCAAAACACGCAGAAGGCTTAGGTTTTAAATAATTTCATCATGTTAATCAAGCCTTATTGGCAAAGTTAACATGGAAAATGGGAATTGTGAAGAATGAATTCTAGGTCCAATGTTTTAGGGGGAAATATTTTAGAGACCAAAAGTTTTTGAATTCAAATAATGGGGTTAGTTATTAGGCATAGAATGGTATTCAAGAGGATAAACAGCGTATAACAAGTGGTTACTGCCCAATTGTGGGACCAAGGACTCAATCAAAGCTACTAAAGAGCCATGAATACCAGAATGTGAAGGGTTCACCCCAAAACTTGAGGAAAGAGTGACTGGATTTAATGACATAAGGTTTCAAAGTCAATGTTGGATTCTTAAAGGTTATGGAATAAGCCATTAATCTGTGATTTATTCTCTAATAATGATGCACATAAAATCCTTAGGGGGTGCATTTAATTTAGAGTTTTGAAGACTTTTATAGACTTTTTTTAAGTGAATGACTTTTGTAGAGTTTATGAACTTTCATTGACTTTTATAAACTTTAATGATTTTCATAAACTTTTATTTTAAA
>JANHAO010030644.1:0-10100 GCA_026873985.1 Saraca asoca
GTCCAAAATGACTTACTTTCAGCTGTGTTAGTGTGTATTTATGGTATAGTGTCAATTGGCATCATAGAAGAAATTCTGCATAATTCGGCCATTTTGAGCAGTTTCTATAATCTAGTTATAACTCTAGCTACACTTATCCAATTAATGTGATTCTTATCTTGTAGGAAAGCTAAGCATATCCCTACAACTTTCATGAAGACCTCCAAGGCTGAATCACATAATTGGCTATCCGAAATTGGAGTTGAAATCAAGACCAAAATACTGTCTTAGGCAGTCTGACCTTTGTGCACTCCTCAGACTATAACTAGAGCTATAGAGGTCCAATTAAGGTAAAACTAAGCCCAATTGGAAGATGAGACATAAATCCACATTTCTTATGAAAACTTCCGGAGTTGAAAACATCATTATAGGCATGCAAAATAAGCTGCAACGCAGAGGTAGAAATGCTATAAAAATGAGCCTCTGCAGAATTTGGTTTTAAGGCCTCCAATTGGCATGGATCTTGAGTCCATTGAACCATCTCTTGAACTAGCTAACCATTAGCTAGATGGAGACCTATAAGTCAATGAAAAAACTAGAAGAAAGCACTCTGCATTTGAGATAGAACATGCAAGCAGAGTCAACAAGCAAAACCAAACTACACTGCACCATAATCATTGCCTACTCACCTACTCAGCAACTGCCTTCTTTTGGCCTGGGCAAAGTCCATTTTGAAAAAGCTCTTTAGTTTAGTTTTGCAAGAAGTTTTAGTGTAGATTTTTGGTAGCAATAGTGTAGGACATTTTCTTCTTCTTTTCTTTGTATTTTCTGCCTTCAATGGAAGGCTAACTTTGTAATCAGCACAAGGGGTTGACAAAACTTAAAGATTAATGTGGAAATCTTGTTCCTTCATTCTACATTTAATTACTGGTCATTTCTCTCCTATTTCCTCTCTATTTTGCTATGAATATCTGAGTTGAATGGCTTCATTTAATTTCGATGTTATATGATTGTTGCTTAATGATCAATTATGCTTAATGATCAATTACAGGAAGAGGATAGGAAAACTAGACAATGCATTGAGCTTTTGATGTGTTGTTTACTTGACTGAATCCTCACTACTTAGGATGGATTCATTAATCATTTCAAGGCTTCTTGTTATGATTATTAATAATTGAATGAACATTTAGTCATCAAGGATGCATTAATCTCAAGCTAGTTGATTCCCTTGGCTGGTTGGTTTATTTGTTGTTGTTTTCATTTCTGCATGTTAGTGTAGTAGTTAGTTTAGTTTCTGCCAACCCCCCTTTATTTCCAACTCCTAATTTGATTGATATTATCCTCCAAATGATCCAAGGACTCGACTCAGTGTTGCCTATACTACAAGTAGTTTAGGTAGCTTCGATTGTATAAATTTCTAATCTGATCAGTCTCGATAGCCACATTAGCTTGCAGTCTACAAAAGCCAATTTGTAGAAACCATACTTGTCAAATACATTTATTATTTTATGTAATAGATTTATAGCTTAGTAAATCACATTTGTAACCTCCTAACCTCTATAAAAGGGGAGGAATAGATACAACAGGGGACCCATCGAGAACACATATTGTAATTTTGCCAAATTTTCCATAGAAATAAAATCACTCGTGGATGTAAGAATCCAAACAAAGGATTTTATCCAAACCATGTTAAAATCTCTAGTGTTTATCTTGTTCTTCCTCCTTCTTCTTACTTTAGTTGTTCTCCTACTTTTCCACAATCAGATTACAGTTTGGGGATACAAGAACTATTCAGGTTGATTGAGATTTAAGGCTTAACAAATTTCACTGTCAACAGTATTTGTTTTTAAATGTGTTGTTGATGTTATTGGAACTTAATGTTGTTTGAATTTGTAACTAGATATTGGGTACTTGAATCTATAATTCTATATTATGACTAATGAGTATTTGGATTTATTCCTTTGTTCTGTTAATAGGTTCTTAAATGGTTTTTCAGAATCATTTTTACAATATTAAGTACATGTTATGCATATATAGGCTTGAATAGATCATTGGCTTGTTTGAGGCCTTTTAACCTTTGGCCCTTTGGCCTATTTAAAGGCCTATCTATGAATTCAGGCCATTATATAGGCTAATAGGCTAGGCTAGACTTTTTAAAAAGGTTAAGCTAAGTCTGAAATAAGGCCTTATATAGGCTAGTTGGCTAGGTCAGGCTATCATTCAAGCCTAGCCTGTTTAAGACAAATCCTGACTTGGCTTGGCATATTTCCACCCCTAATTACTATAGAAGTTCAACACAAAATTATTTTTAATTCTTACTTTGCCTTTTCATATTAGATCTACTTTTGGTTTACTAAAGCAATCTATTTATGTGCCTTGTATTGAACTAACTTATAAATTCTCATACTTTTAGTATAATTCATGGAGAATTTACATTTTTTTTCCTAACATTGGCTATGATAAAAAAATACAAATACAGAAGAAAAATCAAATATCTTTTTTTTTTAAAAAAAGAGGTTAATTGAATTGTGACTCGGAGTACTAGATTTTCTTGGTTATATGTTAGATAAATGTCATAGGCAAACTATATTAAAGCCCACATTATTGTGAAAGGAATATAGGGATCTATCTAAGATAATAGAGAAAGTTTATAAATTTATGAATCCACACTTTAATCCTTTCATGTTAAAATACTTTTAAAATCCTATCAAATGTCTATCAACTTGTATTTTTCTTTAATGTTCTAGATTGCCTAATAGTATGCTTTGCATTTAAAAAAATGGTGAATTGATACTTTTAAATTACTTTGTATCTTGGTCTAATAGATAGAATATTGTTATTTGTTATTGTAAGAGTAACAAACTAAAGTACTAGATAAAAATGAGAGCAAGAACCTTCTATGCAATGACTTGCTTCGGCTTCAATGCATTAATATCTTGAAATTTTTGTTTTGACAAGTATATAATTGGTAATTAAAGTGAAGCATTAATATCTTGGAAATTTTATTTTGACAAGTACAGGCTTGTCATTTAAATTCATGGAAGGTGAAAGATACGTTTTTTCTTGACGGTCTTATTATAAATGCTAGAGTATTGAGGAGTGAAATTACCTACTAACTAGGGGTGGACAAAAAGTCACAATATGAAATAAATTAACCACAATTACTTGAAATTAGTTGATTTACTTGGGTTAAAATTTTTAATTAGTAAAAAGAGGGTATTCCTTTTTTATGAAAATTAGGTTGGCGATTAGAAGTAGATGTGAGTTTCTTAACCGCATTTAACCAAACATAATCAAATAAGGTAATATTTCAATATAAAATCTTTTAAAATCCTTGACTTAAAGCTTGTTTCCTATGTATGAATATGTAAAAACCCAACAAATTGTAATAAACTAATTGAATTGCTTGTAAAATAAATGATTTATGATGGTTAAAGTAATCCAACAATTTATAGTGGATTGAATAAAATTGGTTACATCATATGATTTGGTTAAAATTGGGTTTATAAGTAAACTGAAATTTTTGGGTTGGTTAAGATCTTTTACCTTAATCGTTTTAAATTGATCGAGCTGACCTCTGCTATTAACTTTAGCAAAGTCTATGTGCTAGAACATTAAGGAGTGTAGTTAGTTTTGATGATACAGAGTTGACAAGGGAACTTTTTATATATTCAAGTGCTATGATTTTATCTCCAAAAGCAAAGAATAGATTTGAAGAGTAAAATATAGATTCTATTAATGTAATGATCACTATTAACTATATTTTCTTAAACTAGTACCTATATCTTTATTACTATTTCTTCCCTTAGAAATTACAATTGTTGTTATTTTTCAATCAATGATTATATAGAGGTTGATTCTATAAGCACCTGTAACACATGTGTTCCCCATGCTAGTATTTTTTTAAATAGGAAAAGATTATTTATGACTATCATAAAGACAAATTTTGACAGCCAACAACTATCAATTATAGTTTGTATGCGAACATGTAGGTTGATAATAATATTAGTTATTTGTGATGGTCATAGGTGTCAATAATTATCAAATAGTATTATTAATGGTCACTAATTGACATATATAATATTTGTGACACTCTTTGTTTCGACACTCATTGATGGTTAAATAAGTGTAGGTAATTCTTTTTTTAATAATCAAATTTAGTTTTATCAATAGCCATGACCATCAATAATAATGTATTTATTTTAAAAAAAATTATTTTCCTCTCAAACAAATGCACCCTAAATGTATGTAAGTATTTTTCCTGTTCAATGGCTTATTACCTAATAAATCATAAATTAGTGATTCAATTATTACCAAAAAAATAACTTGTGCTTAAAAATATGCACAAATTACTGGGTAAGGATGGACAAAAACTAGGCCAAACTAGGCTTGAACCGGACTTATATTAATATCAAGGTATTTTTGCCTAGTCCAAGCCTAGCTCATCCAAATTTTTTTTTTTATATATATTTTGTCTACCTAGGCCCTCTTTTTTTTTTTTTTTTTAAAAAAGGGATGCCTTTACCTGATCCTATTTATATCCAATTTTAATATTTTATTATATATAATATCATTAAAACATGTAAAAATATCAAATATATTTATGTTCATGGGAATATTACATATATAAAATAAAAAAATATGAGTAAAAAACCATTATATATATATACCAATCCTTAATAATTAAGATGTGTGTTATATAGCATAAGTAAAATATATCATTTAAATAGAATATTTTATATATAAATATAAAATAGGGTCAGGTCAAGCTAGTAATTTAAATATATAAGTCGAAGCTTGACTTATTTATAATACAAGACGAAATTTTTTTTTCTACCTAATCCTTGGGCTTAATTTATCAATCCAAGCCCTATTTATTTAAGGTTGGTCCAAACCAAAAATCCATCCGATCCACATTTGCCACCCCTACCACTAGAGTAGCTTTTCCAAACCACAAATTGTCAATATTTGAACCCATATTTTGTATGAAAAACACAAACTTGAAAAATCTCAAATTAGAATTAAATGTTGAAATAATCTTGTCCCACAAAAGTATATCTTTATTTAAGAAAATCAAATTACAAATTTTATGCTAGACATTGTTGTAAAATATTAGGGTTTTCTAATCTCCACTTTGAGCAGAAAAATGTGAAGATGTTCTAATTAATGAAATGAATCCTAGGATAATGGTTTGCTACATTTTAACATCATATCATGATAAATTATAAATAGGCCAAAACTATAGGACACTTCCTTTTAAGTTACTCTACATAAAATAAAATTATTGTATGAACACTTTCATTATAGATAATATAAATTCCTTATGTTATGCATCTCAGTGAAATTTTATAAATACACTTGTACCATTTGCACGATGAAGAAAACTTAGAAGAACAAACAAATTTCTATAATATATCAAACTACATGACATTTAGAAAATCAAGATAAACATAAAACATTATGGTAAGTCCAATAACATATTAGAATCCTAGTGCTCTCTCTTTTTTAAAATATTGAGAAATAGAAATAGAGTATATGATTTAAAGATCAAAATTAGATCTCCTAACTAAAAGTAAAACTCCTCCATCCAAATTTAACCTTTAATTAATTTCACCAAAATCATATATAACTGTGAATTAGACCTAAGTGCTTCTAGAAGTTCTACCAAGAGAGTGAAGCAAGGATCACTGCAACATAATTCGTTATTTTAGATGAAATTTTTTCTACAAAAATGTCCATTGGAAAAAGTTATCAAAAATTGAGACCAAGTTTAAAAAGGTCTTTATTTGTCTCAACCATAAAAATAAAAAAAATAAAAAAATCCATTGAAAATCTATTATACATTAAAGTCTGTTGGAAAATGGGCACAAATTTTATAAAATTTAGTTCACTTCTTTCAATGGAATTTCTAATAGATTTTAATATACAATGGATTTTTGGCAAAAAAATTCATCAAAAAATTCAAATACCATAATAACCACTTATCTGCGTGATCTCCTCCCCATTTCCCTTTTTCTTCCTTCTTCCGCAACACCAAAGCTCCTCGCTAGGTTGATAGGAATCGAAGATATAAAGGAAGAGGTTGATCTTTCCCTTACATCTTCGTTAGTTATAAGATTGATTACAGCTAGTTTAAGATTGTATTGAATTATTAGAATATCTTTAGGTTATGAGGATGATTATAGTCTATAGGACATAAAAGAATTTTTGTATCTATAGGTCTAGCAAGAGCCCAGTGAAAATCTTATTATAAACTGGTTACAAGAGCTTAGTTTAATTCTTGTGGTTTTAAATAATAAAAGAGACTATCCAATTGAAGATTGTCCAATGGATGTAAAATTAAACTACAGTTTTAGTTTAAGTTGAACCACTTTAAAAATCCTTGTGTCTTTATTATTTTTTTACAGTATCTTTATTATTCTTTACTACATATTGTTTCACTACTACTTTCTACATTCTACAATTGTGTTGCACTACATTTCTGATATTACTGCATTTCTAAATTACTACAATTTTGTTTAATTTCTAATCTAATTTATGGTTAATCTTTCGTTAAAACTCAATATTTCATCTAATTAGTTACTTCAATATTATCTTGGTCCTCCAATAGAATCTTTTTGATAAACTTTGTGAAACAAGAATCTAATCTCAAATTAAAAAAGAGTATACATATTTTACAAAAGTAAAAAAGGGCAAGATCTTTGAAATTTTCAGGACCTATAGTTGGTATCAGAGCTTTGGCTTTTGATACTCTTTTTTTTCTAAAGAGAATGGATTCTACCTTTACATTATTACCTAAATGTCCATCCTTGAATAGGCCATCTAGTTTTAATGGACATCACTATACCTATTGGAAATAGAAAGTTAGTGTCAATGTCAGATTTTGGTATTGAGCCAAACTCTGGCCAACGGGGGGATTCTTTCAGGATCTCTAACTGTAACTGGTTCAAACATAACAAATCAGCAAAACACACAAGGAAAAAGGAAGAAGCAGCAAGAAGACATAAGATTTTTAATGTAGTTTGGCCAAATCCGGGCATAACTGGACCCTACGTCCATGGTAGCTTGTTATTCAGAAAGTGTTTCTACAGAGTTTCAGCACTCAAGTTCTCTTTCCTTTACTTTGGTAGAGTTTCTGCCTACATAAAAGACGTTCTCCCCTTTGCAAAAGGCTCCTTCCTTATATTTATAGAGGATAGGAGGTTACAATGGTAATTCCATATGTAGTAAATCTATTACATTAACATTTATTATACAAGAAAAAATGAATAGACAGAATCCTATTACTTGACTGCTACAGATTGTCTTCAATAAGTGGGCCCGGTATGTCTGCTAGGCAAAGTGTGAATGGGTCTTCGGTCTAGCGAGCTCACAGGTCGCTGGCCATACTTCATTAGCCATATCTTTCAGTTTAGGGACATGCCTATCCTTGGGATGGGGAAGTCAAAGTCAAGCTCGCTTTGCCATGCATGAGCTCGAGCTGAGGAGGTCATTTCATGATGCGATGTGATGGCATAGAGATCTGAGCATTCTTCGAGCTGGTCCTTGCTGCTCTTAGGCCGCTCTCAAGTCTAACTAGGGCGAATCAAATTTTACATATAACATAAGTCCCGTAACTCTTAGCTCACTTTACAGGCTGGGAGTTAAGACTCTTCAGTTTCCATTTAGTCAAAGTCTTCTTCTGAGACTGTCGTTTCATCTGCTCTAAGCCATGCTTCTCATAGCACTTGTTTGATAGTTATTGGTGAGTTAGCCTTAACCTTTTCCAAGGCAATAAATGATGATAGTTGGGGGATGGATCTAGATCCTTCGATGAAGCTGAACTTGGCTCTATATAAGGGAGGGGGAATCCCTTTTGCCTCTGTATTGAATAAAACATGTGGGTTTTGGATGAACCGCCATTATCTCCGGTGTTCTGGCCCTTCACTGAGGTGTGCATGATTTGCTGCATAGAAAACTCAGAAGATTCAACTTCTCCAATAACATGGAGGGATCTCATATGGATCTCAGACTACGTCTTCTTAGCTCTGCCGTGAGGCAATTGTTCAACTGACCAAGTTCCTGGTGCTTCTTGATTTGCTTCTTTCATGAATCAACATAGAAGCTGGAGGCGGGAGAAAATAGGGAGCTGTGGTGCCACCACCGGGGATGCATTGGAAGGGACATTTGAGGACCTTGTGTTTCATGGGCTCTAATCAGCTAGGGTGAGGCCCTTTGCGGCCAACTCCTTTACTTAGTCATAGGTTTTTCCCTTTGTATTCTAATTTAGCCTGTATCCAGAGCTTTCTGATGTAGTTATGCCTCGTTGAGGTCTTTTAATGAATACAGTTTACTTTTTGCAATATGTGTGTTACTCTTGTATATTGCATTGTTTGGACAATCTGTGCGATCTACACATAATCAGAAAACTACGTGAGTAAACTAGAGTAATCTCGTACTTGGGCCGATCTTGTGGCCAAATAGATAAGTTTACATGAGAGTTGTGAAATAGTAAAGTTTGCATGAGAGCTACAAAATAGTAAAGTTCACATGAGAGTTACGAAATAGACAAGTTTGCATGAGAGCTGCAAAATAGTAGTGAGCAATCTGATGCTTGGGTCGATCTAATGGCCAAATAAATAAGTTTACATGAGAGCTATGAAATTAGACAAGTTTGCATAAGAGCTATGAAATAGTAGTAAGCGATCATATGGCCAAATAAATAAGTTTGAGAGTTGTAAAATTAGACAAGTTCACATGAGGGCTACGAAATAATAGTGAATGATCTCGTGCTCAGGCTGATCTCATAGCCAAATAAATAAGTTCACATGAGAGCTACGAAATAAGAGTGAGTGATCTCGTGGCCAAATAAATAAGTTTGCATGAGAGCTGTGAAATAAGAGTTAGCTGATCTCATGGCTGGGGCGATCTTGTGCCCAAATAACAAGGTGACTGCTCTTATGGTCGAGGTGATCTTGTGCCCAAATAAAAGGTGACTAGTTAGGCAAATTACTTGTTCGAAGAAAATTTAGAATCAGTAGAGTATTCAAAATGTTTACATAATTTACAAAAATTATAGAAGTTTAAAAGATAGTCCTGATGGCAGGAGACTACTTTTGCTTGGGGTCCTACTGAGATGGTCTAAGCCGTTGCTTGGAAGGTTGCACAACATAGTCTTGTAGGCAACCTCTTTTTATGAGATCTTCGATAGCATCTCTTAGCACTAACACTCTAAGGTGACATGCTCGAACTCATTGTGGTACGTGCAGAATTTTCCTCGGTTGAGTCTAGACTTACTGGGAGTCTTCAAGGGTGGAGGCTTTTTGAAATCCTCTTTCTCCCTTTCTATTGTAAAGATCTTGTCCTGGGCATCCAACAAGATACTATAGGTGCTGTGATGACCTGAAAATGAGGGTCATTCATCCTTGCTCTTCTTGGTGAGCTGATGATTGAGGCTGTCATTTTTGTTTCCATAATTACTCCTCTTCTTACTTTAGGCTGAGTTGCCTACCTCGGGCTTATGTGAACCGAAAGTCTCTTCCCATATGATCTACTTTGTGGCCCGCTCATAAAATTTGCCTAAGTTGCTAACTAGGGACTTGTACAAACTTTTGAATAACTTCCCGTCTCTGGGAAATCCCACTGAGACGGCAGTCAGGATGGCCTCATCTGAGGGCTTCTCGACATTGTTCACCTCATGTCTGAAGCGAGCGATGTAGTCTTTCAGTATCTTATGCTTGCTCTAGAAGACTGTAGCAAGATGGGATGGAAGCATGAGTTGCTTCCTCAGCACTCTGTACTGGTCAATGAATCTTTCCTGACATTCCTCCCAACTGCTAATGTTACGAGCTGGGAGGCTCTTGGACCACATTCGAGGGACTTCCCCCAAAGTAGTGGGGAAAACGTGACACCTGACTAAGTAGTTATAGGTTTGGAGGTCTATCTGGATGTTGAATAAGTGTGGGTCGTTATCTCTGTCATATAGTGGAATGGATGGGACCTTGAGTTTACAGGAGAGGGGTTCCTCCTCGATTTCCCTAGAGAAAGGAGTTCATTCCCCAAAGTGACCTTGGTCATTTTGAGCTTGAGGGTGCTCCTCCAAATGCTTGACTCTTTGAAGGAGATCTTCTACCAAAATGTCC
>JANHAO010030645.1:0-10098 GCA_026873985.1 Saraca asoca
AAGAATATAGTAGGCATAATAGTTGAATTAATTTAAACCAGGTAATCACAATAGAAAATCGATCAACAATATCAAAGAATCATAAAAGTACTGATAGAAATAAACACTAAATTTATTAATGAAAGAAATTGCATAATGTTTAGAATAAAGAAAGAAAGAAAGAAAGAAAAGATGAAGTTGAAAGAAGAAAACTATGATGAAAATAAACTAGGATTCTTGTAAGAACTTTAAACAAAGAAGAAATCCTAAATTCAACTCAGAAAACTCTCAAGAGAATAAAGAAACTTATAATCTAGCTTAATTATAATTAATGAATGACTAATGAATACATCAGGCTGCTTAAGATCAGCTTATATAGTAGTTTACAGGGCTTGGAACATGACTGTGCTTCGGGACATAGGCTAGTCATGTTTTGAGCTAGATGTTTGCTGCATGTTGCATCAAACACAACCATATCTCAGGACACGGCCAGGCCATGTTCGGTGCTGGCTTCTTCAATTTCTTCAGCTTTAATCATGGTTGACTTGGGTTCTTCACATAACTCCTTTCCTAGCTTCTCCTCAATTCAAGTGTTCTCCAAACTACTGCTTTCATCCTCCTTTTAAAGCTTCTTTGCTAATCCTAAAAAGACAAATACAAACTACAGCAGTACCAACGAATAAATAGACTAAACTAAAACAAAAAGTGCAGCAAAATCATAATTTAATAACAAATCAAGAGGTAATAATTAACATAATAATAGGCATTTTACTCGTTTATCACATGCCGATTATGACAACAACACTACAACAAATCAAATATATACTCAAATAACAATTTTAATTCATGAAATTATTTTGATTATTATAAAAGGTATTCAAGATGATAAAAAAAATTGACTTTTACGTTGATCCATTTTGTGTTACTTTATAGCTTAGAGCTGCCCATATAATAATAAATCTAGAGATCTATTTAATCAAATACATGCATGAAACAAGTATATTAATAAATTATCTCATATATAAATAAATCCCAAAATTAAATTTTACAAATCAATTCATGTGTTAACTATACTCTTGATATCCTTACGCGATGCATGTCTTAACTGATTAAGCTAGTACATGGAATTTCTCTTTGGATAAATCGTATACAACATCCAATGACCCCTATAATATAAGTTAATGACAAAATTATCAAATAATTAAAAAAATATAAAATAATCATTTATCCATTGTAACAATATTAGATAATTACTCCTCAATAAACAGTATCAGAAAAACATTGCTTTTTCCCTTCTTCTATGGCTCTCCTAATGTATCCTGATCTCTCATCCTCACTAAAGCCTAATATCTAAATTAAGTGTGGACATAGGAATTTATAGGCATCCAGTTCCAAGGTGCCACAATGACAATGCAGATACTTATCATGTGCTAATATATGAGCTATCTCCTTTATGGCTAAGAGCTAAGTGTCTACTTAAATTCAACTTTGAAATGTATAAAATATATATATATATATAATGAAACAAAGGAAAGATTTGAAAATTAAAGATAAACTCACTTAACAAAAAGTTGGATGCATGATACATTTATCTACTCTATGGCTAAGATTTGCATGTCCTTTTTTGGTCATGAAAAAATAATATTCAAGACACATGACCTTTTCATCCGTATGAATTTGGATAGAATCTTCATTGCTCATCATCTTAGCCTCAACATATAACCTTCTACAAGGTAGTGTTTATGTGCTTGGATCCACAGTAGGTATATGCATCTATAGGGGCTACTTTGGTTATATTGGTTGCGTCATTGATTCTTTTGTCTTACCACTCTCAACCTCTTTAATCTTCTTCCCTTTTTGTTTACTTTTTGCTTGATGAGATGCTTAATTCACATGTATAAAATCATGAAATTTAAATAATGAATATATAAAATTATATCTTTCAAAAAAATTATTTATCAACTAGAAAATGATATCTCTATAGTCAAAATGATTAGACTTTTCAGCTATGCAATGTAAGTCCTAAGTGCTTGGCCCATTATGAGAACTTCATGCTTTGGCACTGGTACTTCAACATTATGATTCATAGGATGTTAACAATGACCTTTACTTGATCCCTTAGTAGTTCTTGGTAATGGAGCCTACAATTATTGAAAACCCTTTCAATTGCCACCAAATGGTTCTCGGGTGCTAGTGCTACATGACATTTGGCTCCTATATAGACCAAAAAAATCAAATTGAAAAAGTTATAATTCTATTTATCATTGAAAATATAAGAAACTAGTTACATTATAAAGGAACTTTAAGCTTTTAGTGATAATCATTTATATCTAATAGCTCTGCAAATAGGTTAGGGTCTGCAGCATAGTTGGCTTTCATGCTGTTAGGTAGGGGAGAAGGGTTTATCTCTACCTTATCATCTACCCACATATGGATAGTTGGTTGAATGCCCATCTTCTAAAGGAAGGTCATCATTTTTCATTCAAAGTATTCTTCCATCTTGGCTCGAGAGTCCTCTCTCACTTTCTATGCCACTTGAGTAGTAATTTGTGTAGTAATATCTTATAGGTCCTCTATAGATACTATTCTATCTTGACAACATTTTGATAACCTAAAACAAATCTTAATACCCACTCATCCTCCAATGCCACTGACATGGTCAAGATGCTCTTCATTTCCTAACATAGCTACTAGTATGTCATGCCTTCAAGATGGAGTAAACTTTCATTAGGAAGCTTGTTGTGTGAGAGAATTTTGTAACATACAAATAACAATATTAATTGGCACTTAGTACTTTCAATGTGTTATTAACTACAACATCTCTCTTAAGCACTTAATATTTATTAATTACTTACAATTTTCTTTGCGACTATCATACTCTCTTGAGTCATATATCCACCTTTTATGTCGACTTTAGCTCTCTTCCATAATTTAGCTCGAGATATGTAAGAAGATGGTGAATCAGACGAGTAGCTTATTATTTTGTAAGCTTTTCCTTTACCAAAGCTTGCTCTAACTAGATATGTTCTCCACAAGACAAGCTCTCTTTATACTTCTTTTCGATTGTCTTTCCTTATTGGCAGCACTTTATCATGTTGACAAAATAATTAGTTCATAAACTAGTCAAACAACTTTTAATAGTTGAAAAAAATAGTTGGTAAAATGGTCAAATTTACCTGAAAATCCTCAAATTGGTGGCTTTATACAAAATTATCACATACTTTTTGATCAAGCAAGTTATATTTTTCAAATGGGTTTTCATTGCCTTTTCTCTTCATAGTAATGTAATCCCTTGTCAATTTTGTCTTAAAGTCCTTCCAATACTCTCCCATAAGCTTTATCACTTTTTTTCTCCTTCCAGTATCATCATTAAAGGTAATCTACAAGACAATACACATAGAGATTATATTTATATACAATTATTCTAAGAAGATAGTTATATATATATATATCTTAAACACCAATTGGGGATAAGTAACATATACGAGGACATCCTACCAAATGTTCTCCTTGATGTCTTTTGGTACTTATTTCCAATCATCAATATCTATTGGCACCTTAGTGCATGAAAACATCCCGATATGAATCTTACATTTAGATGCATCGGTCTTAATTACCTGACTCTTAGCATTAAACTTAACTTTTATCTTTTCTCTTTTGCTCCACATTAGGGTCATGTCTTTTATAAGTGTAACACCTCTTATACTCTTGTACTTTTGTCACTATGACCACTATGTCCAGGAGGATCCATATGTATGTTTAAAAAATAAGAAAAAGATGTTAATCACACAATTATAAAATACTAATAAGATATAAGCATATAAACTAACAGTGTTAAAGTTGTCTATATATACAATAAATTAATAATCAAATACAAGCATCTAAACTAGTAATTAAGAAGTTATCTATATATACAATAAACTTTTAATCAAATATAAGCATCTAAACTAGTAATTACGAAGTTGTTTATATAAATACAATTATCTTTAATTTTTCCTAATTTTTTTCTAGCAGAATTTTCAACCCATATCCTTTCACTATGATCATTTCACACGTAGAACTCTTGCAAATTATTTATATCTTCATTATTCAATGGAGGTAGTTCTGAAGAGAAAGGATAAGTCTCCTAAATATCATTACTTATGCCTTTTTTGTCCTTATTACCAACAATTTGTCTCTTTCCTTGAAGAACTATAGACCACTTTTTATCATCTGAGTCTGTGATATAAAAAATTTGTTTTGTTTAGGATGCCATTATGGTTCCCCTTTATGACCTTCCTCGTTAAAATCTACCAATATGAATTCTAACTCATTAACTCAAATATCATTGTTATTCTCAACCCATTTATATTGAAACACAGGCACCCTGAATTTGATGTAGTTAAGTGCCCATGTGTCTTTAATGACCTTATAATATGACATATTCATGTATACAATGAATCTATCTTTAGAACTAAAAACATGTATTGCTTGAGCCACCAAAGTCACCCTACTATTTTGCATAATGCTTTTATCATTCTATCCTTCTGTGTAGAAATAAATACCAATGGATGTCATATCCATAATAAGATAAGACTTCCATGCGAGGCCTGTGGGTTAACCATCTTATAGCCTCAAAAATATCATTCGGTATTTGTGCCAATTGAAAATGAATTCAATTCTGGAATCAAGTAATGAATAAACGATTATATTCAGCTTGTACCTATTTATCATTCTTTCCATGATTTTGCTCTTTTGTAAGGGTTATATGCTTATCCAAGTAAGGCTCCACTTCTTCACTATTATGCATAATGTAAAGGTGTGCTTGTACCCATATTTCATGATTAATGTTCACCACTCAAATCCCTTGTGTACCCTTACTCGCAATTCTTCTCTCACGATAAAACTTAGGAACTCCAATAGCTTTTACATTTCATAAGTATTCACTGTAGCACTCAATAACCTTTTCAGCTATGTAGCCTTCAACAATACATCCTTCAGGCTGATGTTGATTCCTTATATGCTCTTTTAGGATTTTCATATATCGCTCAAATGGGTACATCTACCTTAAATAAACTAGTGCATAGAGTTTTGTTTGTCTTACCAAATGAACAACTAGATGCAGCATAATGTCAAAAAAGGGTAGTGAAAAATAAATCTCAAGTTAACACAATATACAACAACTTTCCTTTGTAAGTCATCTAATTTCTTTGGATCAATAACTTCAGTATATATTGCATTGAAGAAAAAACAAAGTTTAGTAATAACATCTCTCACATGTTTAGATAATATTCATCAGATAACCACTGGTAATAGTTATTGCATTAAAGCATGATAGTCATGAGATTTCAAAGCAACTAATTTCAAATTCTTTTATTGAAACAATGCTTTTAATGTTTGAAGAATACCTTTGCGGCACCTTAAGTTCATGTAGACACATATAGAAAATTATTTTCTCCTTTTTAGACATAATATGGCAAGCTAGAGGCAAATATATATGTTAACCTTTCTTTTTTGGTGCTAGTTCCTTTTGCATTACCATTTCAATCAAGTTTAGTTTGGATTTGGCTCTATCCTTGGTCTTACCTAGTATGTTCAAAAGTGTTCTGATAAGACTATAATAGATGTTTTTCTCCACATGCATCACATCAAGATTATGTCTCACAAACAAGATTTGCCAATATGGAAGATCAAAGAATATGGACCTTTGTTTCCACAAACTTTTATCACTTGCAGGTGTATAGGGTTCGCCAAAAATGACATTTTCACTCATTTATAAACCTAAACCCAAGTTAATGACATTGGAACTTTTCCTTCCTTTAGTGATCCATTACAAGCCTTTTTTCACTTACAATAATGTGGGACTAGGGAAGAAATCTTTGATGACCAAAATACACTGTCTTCTTTCCGTGCTTAAGTTAACAAGAACATGTATCATTTTCACAAATAGGACAGGCTTTATGTTTCCTTTAACACTACATCCAAACAAGTTTTCGTAAGCTAGGAAGTTATTTATTGTGCAAAAGATTATGGCATGTAACTTAAAATACTCTTAACAATATGCATTAAACACCGATATGCCTTCATCCCACATCATTCTTAAGTCTTTAATAAATAGTACCAAAAAGACATTTATATCATTTCTTGGTTGTTTAGGGAAATCGCCAATGACAACATTATATACTTGCACTTCATATATAACAAAGGAGGTAGATTGTAAATCACGGTTCATATGCTATGTTTGCTACTCAGGTTACCATAAGGGTTTGTTCTATCTATACAAAGTCCAAGCTTAAGGTTTCTTGCTTCATTACCAAATTTAAGTTCTTAGCATCTCTTGCATTAACAAATATGCATTTAAACCTTGGTATTATTGGAAAATACCATAATACCTTAGTTGAAGCCCATTTATTAATCACATCATCATTCTTCTTCAATTTATAATGTGATGCCTCACATTTTGGACACTCATGTAAACTTTTGTACTCTTTTTGATACAATATACAATCATTAGGGCAAACATGTATCTTCTTATGCTCCATACCATTAGGCATAATATTTTCTTGGCCTTATAAGTATGATCCAGAAGTTCATTACCTTCAGAAGCATATCTTTCAACACTTGAAGTAAGACCATGAAACTCTTATCACTTTACCCATTCTTGCTTCCGAGTTGAACAATCTCAACATAGTAAATAATCATGTAAATTTGGTACAACCTAGATACAAAGGCTTTTTTGCATCACCTAATAAGCTATCAAGGATATGTGATTACTCAGTAAAATTATCTTCTACATCATACACCTTATCTTCTAATTGATCATCTAAATCCATATCAATTTCATCATTTTGGTACCCTTAGTTATCTCCATAATTACTAGACATACTAGATAATTCACTTTTATCGTGCTATATCCATTGTGTATATCCTTTATCAAAGTCATGAGAAAATAAATAATCTTTTATTTCCCAACTTTCATTCTCTTAATACAATGACATCTCACACAATGATACCTAATTAGTTCATTACTATTTGCAGTATATTGATCAACAACAAATCTAATAAACTCTTTAATCTCATTTGCATATTCTTTACTCAACTGATCAATAGACACTCATCTTCAATCCATGACTATCCAATCTAAATCTCAACAAATACACAAGAACATTAGGTATACAATTCAACATTATGGAAAAAAGGTCCCAAGGTATGCAAAAAAAGAAAAAGGTCACTGGACATATTTATAGTAGAAATGGATTACATTTTCCTAAAACTATCAACTACTAGATAATAAAATTTTTCTAATCTAATAGTTTAACATTTGGTATACAGTTTAGCATTACAGAAAAATGATCATTGGGTATACAGAAAAATGAAATCAAATAAATTAATAAAAATTACTTGTTAACACAAACACACACACACACACACACACACACACACACACAGAGTTGCCAGTGATGATATTGTTGCAAGATGAAGAAGTGGGTCGGTTGTTGCTTACTTTCTTCAGTTGTACCTTTGAATTGTCAAAGATGAACTTTAGATGAAAAAGAGAGTGAGCTAGGTTTCAAATTAGTGAGAGAGGGAAAGTGAAAGTTAGGTATGCAAAAATCGGTCTAAATTTCACAAACTTTAAATGTTAGTTCTCTTGTAGGAACCAACCTTTATTATTTAAATCTATGCCAATTCCTTATGGAAAATCGATGTCCTAATTTTGATCATATATACAAGAACACCACTGTTCCTACATATACGTTAGGATTTCTATATCTCACGTGTAATATCAAAATGATTTATTTTTTTTTATTTTGTCTAATTATAGTTTGAATTATTTTGTTTGATTTTACTTAAGAAAATGAATTTATTTTTGAATTATTTTATCCATTTTTAGATATACATACATTTTTACAAATAAACCCGAGACTAATTATTGTCTGAAAAATGTCCATTAAATAATATTTAAATACTTAAATTATTTTATCCATTATATAATATTTCAAATACTTGAATTTTTTTTTTGAAATTGTGAAACAAAATATTTTGAGGATTATGAAGTTTTAATAAAAAGGACTTATTAATTGGAATAGAAAAATTAACATTAGAGAATATTTTGTATTATAAGTAAAATTAGACAAAATAATTTAAAATTATAGTTAAAATTAATTCAAAATTATGTCGGTTCCTAAAATCCAACTAATGTGAAATGAATTAGAGTTAGACTTTAGGTTTTTAATAACAACTGTCATAATAATTTTTATCATTTTAAATAAAATTAATTCAAAATTATGTTAGTTTTTAAAATCAAATCTACGTCTAAAAAGTAAAAGTTTAGACATCAGTTTTTTTAATAACAACCAATGTTTTCATCATATTTATGTTCTTATATATATATATATATATCGGAATTTCTATTATTCGGTGTGTGTGTTTTTAATGTTGTTTCTACATAGTATTCTCACAGTGCAAAGAGATATCTATACATAAGAAAAGAAAACATTTGAAATAGAGGATCCCTTATTCTAACCCAATCTATAATAGTTGAATATATGTCTTCTAGTTAGATATTAGATTGCTGCACATGCAACAAACGATTTAGTTGTAAATGGACATTTGTTATTAAAAATATCACACTGAATTATGCATATACGTATCACATTGCAAAATTTTAACCATGGATTTTTGTTGTTCAAGTATGCGCATATATAGCATCAAGATGTAAATTAGACCAAGAAAATATGCAAACATTTACTCGGTAGAATGCAAAATTATTCAAACATGAATCATTCTATGTTAACATAAAAAATTTAAGAGTGATGAAAAGATGAGAGCTTACATAAAATCAGAAGCTCTATGTGATTTGAAGCCAGCAAAATCAACAACAAAAAGAGCATATACTAGAAAATCTAATAAGAAAATCAAAACTTATATAGGAAAACTTATGTTAGACATAATAATGATAGGATTCCATGAGTGCATTTGGGAGAGCTTATCTACAGCTTATTTGAGCTTATCTTATCACATAAGCACTTTAGATAAAAAAAAATGTTAAGTGTTTGTTTAAGCTTATGACCCTTTTATAAGCCCATTTTAACTTATTTCAATGAGCTTCATGGGGAAGCTTTTTAAAAAAAGCTTATACGGAAGTCATATGACTGGTGTTTTATGGACAAAACTATCTTTCTACAATTGTGAAAATTCTTTTCAAATGTCCTTCATTTTTTCTAGGGCTTGTTTCTTCTTCTGCTCCTGCGGTACCGTGAGGAGAACATCAGACTCTTCTATGCTCCTCTCTCATCAACATAGGAGTGTTAAACGAGAGGGTCAAGCCGGACCGGGCCTAAATCCATTTGGACCAGGCCCAAGTAGGCCCACATCAAAATAGGCTTGTGGATTGTCGGTCCAGTCCGGCTCGCCCATGGATCGGATCGGCCCACGGGCTAGCCCGTTTTGTAGGGAAAATGGGAAAAATTATGTTTTAGCCTTCAGACTTCTTATCGCCTTTTACAAAAATCTACCAAAATGAAAACTTTTTAATTTAGTTCTTACAAAGTTTTCACTTTAGTCCTGGCCCATATAGGCTTGCGGACCGATCCGTATCCGTGCATATTCGATCTGTTTGAACTGCAGTCCACCGGACTTGGCCCAAAAATGGGCCTAACTTTAACATGTCCAACCCATTCCGGCTTGTGGGCCTTAGGCTCATTTAACACCCTTACATCAACATTCATCTGGTAGGTTGTGTAAGGTTTAAAAAATCTCCAACATTGTTGGCCCAAACCTCCATTTTTTTCCTTTGAAATTTCCCTAATTACAAGTCCTGACAAAACTCGTCTCTGCCGTTGTTGAAGTGATTGCCCCACCAGTTTGCTGTTTATCGACAAATCTATCATCAAGAAATCATTTGGTGCGTTCAATCCTTCATCCTTAGCAATTAGAGAAGAGAGACACCAAGTATAAGTGGATTAAGAGGGTAAGAATTTTGGGACACAAATTCATTTAGTTTTCTAGTTTTTTGGTTTATTTTCTTTGATTCCTAGTCACCAATTGTGAATTCATGCTTGTTGAATTATTGGTTTGCTAGATTACCTAAACTTTTTCTTACTAATTTCTTGGCTGCTTCAACTTTTTCTACTTCTG
>JANHAO010030646.1:0-10108 GCA_026873985.1 Saraca asoca
TCAGCCACAAACAATCCATCAAGATCTCAATGCATTGCTTAGTTTTCTTATCCTCTTCTAAAGGTGATTATCAAAATCTCAATAATCATATTAATATCTAAATCAAATGGATCCATTCAACTTAGATATTACAATAAAAACAAAGAGGAAAGGAAGAAAAGTGACTAGTAATTTGAATGCAAAATGAAGGAATAAGATCTCCACATTAATATTCAAGTGTCAACCTTTGGATGATTACAAAGTTAGCCTTCCATGGAAGGCCAAAAAATACAGAAAAGAAAGAGTGCAAAAGCTTGCTCTTTACCCATGAAAAAACTCCCTAAGAAAAGCTTAAAAACTGAACTAAAAACTGCTAAACAAAAAGAACTTTGCCTGGGTAAAAGGAGAAGCTAGCTGCATTGGTTGGTGAGTAGGCAATGATGGCTGGTGTAGCTGGTTGCTTTTTGCCACTCTTTTTGTATGTTAGGTGCTCAATGCAGACTGCATTTCTCTAGCTTTTACTGCTCTCCAGTTGGTTAAGTATTGTCTGGATCAAAGGATGGTCAATTGGGCTCAAGATCCATGCCAATTGGGGGCCTTAAAACCAATTCTACAGAAGCCCATTTTCACAGCATTTCTGCCTCTCTGTTGCAGCTCATTTTGCATGCCCATAATGAAATTTTCAGCTCAGGAAGTCTTCATAAGAAATGTGGATTTATGTCTCAGATTTTATTTGGGATTAGTTTGACCTTAATTAGACCTCTATAACTCCAGTTATGGTCTAATTAGTGCACAAAGGTTAGGCTGCCCGAGATAGTATTCTGGTCTTGAATTTAACTGCAAATTCAGATAGCTAATTGCATGAGTCAGCCTTAGAGGTAGCTTTCCTACAAGACAAGAATCACATTAAGTGGACAAGTTTAGCTTAAGTTATAACCAAAATACAAAAACTACTCAAGATGGCAAAAAACTACAGTATTTTGCATAATGAATCCAATTGACATAAAATCATAAAAATGCACCAACACAGCCGAAGTAAGTCAATTTTGAGTCTTAAAATGCCAAGTGAAAGGACAAATAAATGAGTGAAATATTTTGTTATCAGCCATCTATGGCTTTCCTATCCACCTCATGTCTCGACGTTTCCATTCACACTCTGCTTATACCTTGTCGCCTGACAAGCACCACCATCGTAAGAGGGCTTAGGATGAACTCCAAAGAAATTAAATAGCAGAAGAAGCTTGTAGGATTACTATTGAGCTTGAGTGTAATGCATTGGTTGGGTAGATTTTCTAGTTGTAGGAGGAGTTGGAAGCTCTTTAATGAGCTCAAATATAGCTTACTCTACCTTCACCACCCCCTGGCCCTCCAAGCCCTATCCTTATGGAAGTTAATCTCTTGCACTTTTTCCCCAACTGACCTAGCCCCATTACATTTCGAATCCTAATAGCTTCAACCACATCTGACACCCCCTCTATAAGAGCAAGTCTCTAACTCCACTGCTCCTTCGCTAGTGACCACCCTTGTCAACCTATCCTTGAACCACCATATCTTCCATCTACAAGTCTCATAAGTTCAAAGGCCAATTATCCAACTTATTCTTGTTGCTACTATGGCTTCGCCACACCCTGTTGATCTTCACCACCATGTGTAGCATCATATCACCTAAATACAAGAGCTTTATGACCTACTAAGCCTAACTATAAACCTTACCTGGACCTCCAAGCAACTATCTTTTTGCTAGGAGGAGAACCACCTATTTTTGGCGGTAGTGATGGCTATTCCTTTACCCATCTACTTCAAACCACTAACCCATATCGACCAATATGACAACACATTGGACCCTCAAGAGCATATGAAGGTAGTTCAAGCTTCAATGTTGTTGTCAAGCATTCTAGACACCATTATGTGTTGTACTTTTTCCACCACCCTAAAGAAGGCCTGTTTGTATTGGTTCACAACTTTACCGAGGCAATTGTTTAATAAGTTTTTGCTAAATGGCTAAGGAATTTTCCACTCACTTTGCAACAAGCAGGGTGCCCAGAAAAATGTCAATAAACTTGGTCAATTTCCATTAAGGACACCATAAAGCACTAAAAAACTATTGTGCTCACTTTAACACCTTGGCACTGGAAATAAAAGATCTCAATGAAGGTCAGGCAGTGCATAAAATTAGTTTGGGCCTTCACTTTGGTCATTTCTCCTTCTTATTGGCCAAATGAACCACAATTTCTCTCTCGAGCTCTTGGTCCATTTTGAAAATACATTAACATGGAAGAAATTAAACTTTCTTAATAACAGATTGAGTACACACAGTTTGATGGTCTGTCATCTAGAGATAGGGTTCTCGAGCAGGAGAGGGCACCCCCGAGGATGGTTTGATAATTATGAATTGCTAAATATGTTGATAAGCCACATCATATTGGACGTCAGAGTCACCGAGTTGATAAAATTTCCCTCACAAAAGTAGAGAAAGTTCCCCCAATTGACAAGTCAAAATTTTACAAATTTTATCGAGATTATGGGCATCAGATTGATGATTGTATCACCCTAAAAGACGAGATAGAGACACTTATAAGGAGGGGGCACCTTTCGAAGTGCAGGAAGTTCCACACAAGAGATGAAGGAAAGAAAGAAGGAAGAGAGCAAGATCATTCCCTACAACCCGTTCAATTGGAAAGTAAATAGGTCGAGTTGACCACCTCTGTCTTGAGAACGGTCAAAATCGTTACTGGAGGGGAGGAACCTCCAAAAATGCCAGAAAGGGGCACCTCATAACGGTAATGGTGGTGGATGAAAAGAAAAGGAAAGAGTAATATGAGCCAATCTATTTTACAGAGTAGGATTTTGATGATATTGATTGAGATCATGATGATCCAATGGTCATTTCATTGTTGTATAATTTCATCATCAAAAGAATACTTGTTGATCGGGGAAGTTCTGTTGATATTTTATATTTTCATGTTGTTAATGCTTTCAATAACCAAAAAAAGCATGTATAAGCATTACATAGGTGTATTAATTGGTTTCACAAAAGAGCATGTTTAGGTGGAAGGGACAGTAACTTTGAGGCTAACTTTAGGAACTCGATCATTAATGAAAAATCTAGATGTGACTTTCCTTATTGTGGCCACCCCTAATAGTGCCTACAATGCAATTTTAGGGAGGCCATCTTTGAATCAAGCATTATCTTCACCCCTCATTTGTTAATAAATTTTCTAACAATTCGAGGAATTAGGGAAGTGTGGGCAGATTAGCAAATCACCTGTAGGTGTTACATGGCTAGTTCAACCAAGAGCCAAGATAGTACCAATGGGACAATGTCATCAATAGTCAACATGATGAAAAATGAGTGTCAAATGGTAGAGTTAGTATTGGTTGACGTTTGACATGACAATCCATGTTGGCTAGAGCCAGGCTTATACTTGGAAGAAGTGCAGATTTTTGGAAAGGAGGATGAGAGAGTAATAAAAATTGGGGTTGAAAACTAGTTAGTGATGTTATTAAGAGATTATATCAAAGTCTTTGCCTGGACACCCACTGATATTATGGGGATTGACTAGAGTGTAGCCTGCCATAAATTGTTAGTTGATCCAAGCATAAAACCTATGTAGTAGAAGAAGAGAAACCATGGCTTGAATGACATAAGGTAATTAAGGAAGAAGTGGAGAAACTACTGAGTGTAGGATTCATCAGGGAAGTCTTACACACACATGGTTGACAAATATGGTCTTGGTCCAAAAGGCCACAAGAAGATGCAGGATGTGTGTAGATTTCACAAATCTTAACAAGGCATGCTCTAAAGATTCATATCCATTCCTAAACATTGATCAACTAGCGGATAAGGAAGTGGGATTCAAAATTCTTAGTTTCAGGAACTCATTCATAGGCTACAACCAGCTTAGAATGCACCTTGAGGACAAAGACAAGACATTGTTTATAACCAATCAGGGGATTCTCCACTATAAGGTAATGCCATTTGAACTAAAAAAAGCAGGAATGACATGCCAAAGGATGATGAACAAGGCGTTTTCAGAGTAATTAGGTAGAAGTATAGAAGTTTATGCTATTGATTTGACAATTAAGTTGAAAAGCTCAGAGCATCATTAGCTAGAATTTAGAAGAGACATTTGGAATCTTAAGGAAATTTAAGATGAAATTAAATTCAAAGAAATATGTGTTCAAGGGTAAAGGTAGGAAAGTTCCTTGGTTTCATGCTAACTAACCAGGGCATAGAGGCAAATTCATCCAAATGTCAAGCTATCATTGTCTAAGTTAGTTGATAAACATACTTTTTTTCTTTAAATTAATTAAAAATTTAAAAATTTTTGAATAGACAAACAAATGTGAAAAAACTTTTCAAGAGCTAAAAAAGTACTTAGCTACACCACCCATACTTACTAGACTAGAGTCAGGGAAAATATTGTACATATATTTGGCAGTGACCATAGAAGCATCAAGCTTGATACTCATCTGAGAAGTTGAAAGAGAACATAAATCAGTGTACTTTGCAAGCCATATGTTGCATGGGGCTAAGACAAGGTACCAAAAGATAGAGAAGTTAGCCTTTGTCTTGTTGTAGGCATCCAGAATGTTAAAACCTTACTTTCAGAACTATCAAATTGTTGTTCAATTGGATACCCCAATTCGACAAGTATTGCAAAAACTTGATTTAGTAGGATGATTAGTGGCATGGGTAGCAAAGCTCCTAGAGTATGGGCTTATTTATGAAGTAAGAAAGGCTATAAAAGCCCAGAGACTAGTAGACTATGTAGTAAAATTGGTAAAGACATAAAGGACCAAATTGGAAAACTAGAGTTGGATACTGTATATGGATGGTTCATTGAATGGAAAAGGCAGTGGGGCAGAATTGATCTTAGAAAGACCGCAGACTTGGTATTGGAATACTCACTAAGTTTAACTAAGGCAAAAAATAGTCTAGCAGAATATGAGGCTCTAATAGTTAGGTTAAAGTTAGTAAGAGGAGTGGAAGCACGATTGTTGAAAATCAAGAGTGAATTTCAATTGGTAATTACCTAGGTCAAGGGAGATTATGGGTGAATGAGCCGACTTTGACAAGTATGTTGATGTAGCAAGAAACTTGTTGAAGGGATTTAATTTTGAGTTCATGAGAACTCCTAGAGAAGAAAATGATTGTGTGGATGTGCTAGTCGAGTTGGCTAGCACCAAGGTAGTGGTAAACAAAAGAACTGTGATATAGGAAACATTGCAATCCCCTTGCACAGAAGAAATAATGTGTGTAGAACAGGAAGAGTCATGGTTAACCTTGATTGTGTGTTTCTAGAAGAAGGGTGGTAGCCAGAAGATAAAAAAGAAGCTAAAAAGTTCGTGCAAAGAACAACACATTTTATCATGGAAGGGGAATAGTTGTATAAGAAAGGTTTTTTCCTCCTATTGCTAAGATGTCTCTAGTTAAGTGAAGTTAATTATGTCTTGAGAGAAATTCACAAAGGTATTTGTGGGAGCTATATGGTAGGAATGACAATCATGCTAAAGGCTATTCGATTAGGGTATTTTTGGCCTAGAATGACGAAAGAAGCCCTAGAACTTGCACAAAGATGTGAAAAGTGCCAGAAGCTTGCAAAGGTTCAAAGGTAGCCTACGATAGAACAGATATCCATTTTTGCTCCTTGGCCATTTGACTAGTGGAGCATAGACCTACTAGGACCATTTCCAATTGCTCCTGATTAATTAAATATGTAGTGGTGGCGATCAATTACTTCACCAAATGGATAGAGGCAGAGTCCATCACAACCATAACCTCAATCAATATACAAAAGTTCTTTTAGAAAAACATCATTTGTAGATAGAATTTTCTAAAAGTGCAAACTTTGGCATAAGGAAATTGTTAATAGTTCTTTTTAGGTACGACCTCCTAGCAACAATCATACTAGATAATGGAAAGTAATTCGCCAGTAGAGATTTTCAAAATTTTTGTCAGAGGTACATTTGTAATCACACATTTATTATGAAAATGTGAATCTCATATGTTTTTAAATGAACGTGAGGGGTTAAGAAAAATTTCACATCCACCAAGCACCCCTAATTAGATAGGCAAGTCGAGCTGGCAAATATGATTATTTTAGAAGGGCTAAGAAAAAGGCTGGATAAAGCAAATAAAAAATGGGTTAAGGAATTGCCAAGCATTTTGTGGTCATACAAAACCATTGTTCATTTCGCTATTGATGAAACTCCTTTCATGCTTGTGTATGAGAGTGAAGCCATGCTTTGAGTTAAACTCGGGTAGTATTTCGATCAAAGAAAGCACTATGAGTGGCAAGAAAACAAAGAAAGAAGAAGGGTAGAGTTAAACATGTTGATAAAAATAAGAGAGATGATTCAGTTCTAAAATGAGCATTATAAGATGAAAGTTACCAAAATTGCAAACAAGAGAGCAAAAATAAAGAATTTATGTAGGGGGCCATGGTCTTTTGATGGGTAGATGGACCACACAAGGCATATGCAGAAGGGATAATAGTAACAACATGGGAAAAACCATTTAAAGTGTGGCACAACCTATCAAATGATGCTTATCACCTAGAGACTATTGAAGGGATGCTCTTTCCCTGAACGTGGAATGTGACACATCTAAAGTTGTACTATGTGCAAATTTGAGCTTTATGAATAATAAATCATGTAGTCAGAGAAAAATGAAATGCAAAAACTGAAAGATTGCCACATTCACAAATCACTAATAAAAGATCAAGCAGTCCCTTCAACACTAATAAAAGATAGGGCAGCCATCTTAGCATTAATAAACAATCAAGCAGTCCCTTTGGTACTAAGAAAAGATGAGTAGCCCTTCAACACTAATAAAGGTTAAATAGTCCTCTTGGCACCAATGAAAAGGTTCCATAGTGCAACCATCAAACATCAGAGTAAAGTAAATAAGCATTAAGAAAGCTTGATTGGAAGCTTGGGCATTTGGAAATTTGATAAATGTTGAAGTAAAAATATTAATTGACATGCAAAGAATAGGAAGCTTGTTGAAGGCTCGTACAATCAAAAACTTGATTAATGTCAATATTCAATTCATGATGCAAGACAAATAAGAAGCACATTAGAGTCTCAATCGATTAGGAAACTTGATAAAGCAAGGATAACAAAAAGCCATTTGAAGAGGTACAAAGAAGATAAAAGACCCGTTAGATGTTGGAGGCATAAGTAAAGTGCGAAAAGAAAAAGAACACCATGTAAAAGCTGATTAGAAAATTAAGATTCATAAGCAAAATTCATGATATGGCTAATTGATCTATTCCATATAAAAAAGAAGGGAAAAGAAAAATAAAGACAAATAGCAAAATAGGAACCAAGTCTATTTCAAGTTCTCCACAAGCTCCTTTGAGGGCTTATCCTTATTGATTTTGGAAGTGTCAATTGACAGGTCAGGGTTGAAATATTGAATTTGATGAATGGCTTTAGCAAACCCATTTTGGCATATTGGGTAGCTGAGCTTTTCGACCTCGACAACAACAACCTTAAATCTCTTAGCAAAAACCACTTCATTCTCCTTTTGCTTCTATCATTTGACCTCTAGCTTTTGCACCTTGGAGGAAAGTTGCCTTACCAAGTCCTTACTCTTTAGGGATAGATAATCCCGTTCTTTCACCAGTTTAGCAATACGGCTAGTAAAGCCAGAGATGCTCGTATCCTAATTAGCCAATTCTTTAGCCTTGGCCTTAGTATCCTTCTTCAAGCTCTCCATGACACTTGAGTTATTCTTCATCAATTCTTTCTTTATCCATGAAAAGTTTTGCACAGTAGAAAGTATGGAGGCAGTCAAATGTATAATCTGTGTCGTAGAAGATTTTAAAAGATGAAAATGGCCATGATTCTATATGCATTTGTTGTTTTGATCTTAGTCAACTGGAAGAAGAAGCTAGTGGCTTAGAAAGGCACCATAATTTGCATCTTTGTACCATAGGCTGTCTATAGCATTAAAGAAAAGGTGTTTCTTTTGGGGGCTTCAACCATAAGCAATTCCTTCCAAATGCCCACCTTTATCTTCTTGGCAGAGAAGATAGGGGAATCGGAGGAACTGCTTCCCTTGGCTTTGGAGGATTCCTTGGAGGACCTAATGCTTGTGTGTGGATAACACCTTAGTGTGTGTTATGGGAAAATCTAGCATCGCGAAATAGGTCGGCAAAGGCCCAGTAATAGATTAAGTCCAAGGTAAAGCAGCCTAGCTCATTAAATTGCTACCTGTGCGAGCAATAGAGCGACGGAGTCCCAACTCGCTAAATAGTGAAGTCCAACTGGCATCTCGCTAAACGTCAACTCGCATTGCCAAAAATGTGCTTGTAGAGTTCGTCCTCGCTGATCGAAGGTAGCAATGACCCTGAGCTAAATACAGCCCACGAAATGAGGCACCTTGCTCAGATAAGAGCTCAGCGACATGGAACACCAGACAAGCTTACATCAGCTCACAACTTTAATAGACAAGAGAGGCCTACTCACAGAAAGTAATCTGTAAGAGTCAAACTGTAAAAGTTCATATTGTCTTGTACATTTAATGCTTGATGTAATATATTTACAACATGTAAAATTATATTTGTAACCTCCTATCCTCTATAAATAGGAGGGAAGAGATCACTACAAGTAGCTCTAAGTGGAGATATTGAAACTCTGTAAAAATCTCTCCGGAAGAAATAAAATTACCATGGACGTAGGGTCCGGTATTGCTTTGATTTGGCTGAACCACGTTAAAACCCTATGTTCCTCGTTGATCTTCTTCTTCCTCTTGCCTTTTTGAGTCCGTTTACCATATTTCTAACCAGATTATAGTTTGAGTCCTAGAAGAACCTCTATAGTTAGCTAGATTCTAGCAGAACCAAAATTCACCGTCAACAGTACGACTAAAAGAAAGTTAGGCCCAATTGGGAGATGTAGGATTGCTAGTTACCCTAGCGGTCTATGGCATTAGTTTGATTTAAGTGATTAATGGAATGATGGGCTTTTTCTTTACTAAAGCTTGAGCGCTAATCTCTTCCAAATGTTTAAGATCCATTTTCAGTCGATGGATCTCTATCACCTTCTTATTCAACTAACAATTTGAAAAAGAAAGAAAAGAGCTAGTAAAGGTACAAAATGAAAAGATCGTTAAAGTAAAAGCAAAATTACATACGAAGAATAGACTAGGCATTAAATGGGCTCAGTGCTAAAAGCCCTACTCATTGTAAAAAATGTCTTCAAGAGGTTGGCTCTAGGTAGAAGAAAACCATTTGGCCAAATAAAGTGGTCCCCCCTTTTGAAGGAAGAGTGGATTGAACCCCCTAGCGTCTCGAACCTTGAAGAAGGAAGGCTTTCAAGAGCACACACTAGTAAGCATGTTTTCTATGAAAACTCAGTCTAAATGTTGAATGAAGTGTATCCAACTTCTGACTTTTTGTTAAGAGTAAGTGAAGAAAAAGAAAAAGAAAAAGAAAAGCCATGGTTAGGGTAAAATGTAGGTGAATACTTAGTACTTCAAAGCAAAGTAGAAAGACCCAGGTGCTTTAAGTTAAGTAGGTTGGATGGATGTTTAAAGCCTTGAAGACAATTGCTTGAAATGCAGAGAAAGGAAGGCAAACATAAAGTTGATCGACCACATCCTGATAAAGCATTATGAAAGGCGTGGTGTCATAACCACATGCTTGCTTGTCCACTTTTGCAAGTTAAAAAAAATCCCTTTTCTAGCTATCAGATGACATCTGGTTCTCACCATTCATCAGAGGCAGTAGTTATCTTCATATTAGGGTGAACCCATTTCAAGTCATTGGGTGTGGCATCAATTAGATGGGCTTATTCATTTCCATTTTTGTCTCGAAACCATTTAGCCATTATCATACGGAGAGTTCAGACCAAACAATAGACAATACTTTTGAAAGAAAATTCCCTAAGTTTAGATGAAAAGGTAGAGTCAGATGACAAGTCAATAGGAACACTTGATCTACCAGATATCAATTAGGCAGAATGCAAGGTTAGGGGTGTTAGTCTGGATGGGTGCCCTAGGCCAATTTGATTGGACCTTATCGCATCCATGACTATACATTCTGTGGATTTGGATATTAAAGGTTGTATATTCATCTTATGTTACATTCATCATGCATTGCATACTTAAGATGAAGTC
>JANHAO010030647.1:0-10097 GCA_026873985.1 Saraca asoca
ATTCATTAGGGAGGCACGATATCCCACTTGGGTAGCTAATCCAGTCCTCGTTAAGAAAAAGAATGGGAAGTGGAGGACGTGTATCAATTTTACCGATTTAAATTGAGCCTACCCAAAAGATAGCTTCCCCCTACCGAGGATGGACCAGCTTGTCGATACAACCATGGGGCATGAACTCCTAAGCTTCATGGATGCTTACTCAGGATACAATCAGATTCCAATGGATGCGTGGGATGAAGAACACACCTCATTTGGCACCGATCGAGGATTGTACAGCTATAAAGTGATGCCCTTCGGACTCAAAAATGCAGGGGTGACATACCAGCGACTTGTAAACAAGATGTTTCAGGGGCAAATTGGTAAGACAATGGAGGTTTATGTGGATGACATGCTTGTGAAATCTAAGCAGCTTATCGATCATGTCCAGGACTTGAATGAAATGTTTCGGATCCTAAGAAGATATCTAATGAAGCTAAAACCCTTCAAATGCACCTTTGGCGTAGCCTTAGGAAAATTCCTCGGCTTCATGGTCAATAATCAAGGGATCAAGGCCAACCCTGAGAAAATCAAAGCTCTTCTCGACATGCGTCCTCCCACTGGCCCTAAAGATGTCCAAAGTCTAAATGGACAAGTCACCGCCCTAAGCCGGTTCATTTCGAAAGCCTCCAACAAATGCCTCCTTTTCTTCGACGTCCTCAAAAAAGCCAAACGGTTCGAATGGACCGAGGAATGCGAGGACGCGTTTAGAAAACTTAAAAATTATCTTGGCCAGGCACCCCTCCTTTCAAAACCAAAAGAAGGAGAAAAACTGACAATCTATCTTGGGGTGTCACAACACGCTCTGAGTGCAGCACTAACACAGGAAGAAGGGGGTGTTCAGTTCCCCATATACTATATAAGCAAGAGGTTGTTGGATGTAGAGACGAGATACTCTCCAATGGAGAAGCTCACGTTTTGCCTTGTCATGGCCTCGAGGAAATTGCGACCTTATTTTCAGGCTCATAGCATCATAGTTCTTATGCAATATCCCCTAAGGCAAATGCTATAGAAAACTAATGCCTCCGGACGACTGCTTAAATGGGCAATAAAGCTCGCCCAGTTTGACATCGAATACAAGCCTAGAACGACCATCAAAGGATAGGCACTGGTGGATTTTATTACCGAATTCACAGGGCCCACAAGGGAAAAAGCAGAAGTCTACAAGGCCCCCTGTTGGGAACTATTCATCGATGGGTTATCCAATAATAGAAGGTCCAGCATCGGGATACTTCTCGTTAGTTCGGAAGGGCATAAAATCTTCAGCATCTTAAAATTTGAATTCCAGGCCACAAACAATGAGGCTGAATACGAGGCTCTATTTGCAAGATTACCCTTGGCTAAGGTAGTGCAAGCGGAAAGGCTGAGGATATACAGTGATTCGCAACTCATCGTCGATCAAATGAAAGGTGAGTACTAAACCCGTGAACCTAGGATGGCGCATTATCTTCGAAAGACACGAGAATTGTTGGGATCCTTCCAGCAGATTGAGATCACCCAGATCCCACGTGCTCAGAACATTCATGCCAATGCTTTGGCTCAGTTATCCACAATGAACGAGCCAGATCCTGCGGAATCAATCCTGGTAGAGCACCTTCTGTCCCCTAGCATCGAGCAGCGAGAGGAAATCAAAGTAATCACAAACAAACCTAACTCCTGGATGAGCCCCATCATTAACTTTTTGAAAAATGAAATCTTTCCAAAAGACAGAATCGAAGCGCGACGCTTACGGGCACGTGCGACAAGGTATTGTGTTTGCGATGACGTCCTTTACAAAAAAGGATTTTCAACTCCCCTCCTGAGGTGCGTTGACAAAGAAGATGGCAATGCTGTTTTAAAAGAAATTCATGCAAGACATTGTGGGAACCATGCCGGGGGCAGTCATTAGCCCAAAAGGCCCTACGACAGGGGTTCTACTGGCCAACCATGAAGCAGGATGCGATGAATCTCATTAAGAGATGCGATAAGTGCCAGAAGTTCGCAAAAGTACCCCAGGTTCCCCCAGCTTATTTAAAGTAGATGGTAAGCCCGTGGCCATTCATTATTTAGGGAATCGACTTGATTGGGCCACTCCCAAAAGCGCAGGGAAACTGTAAATATGTTATCGTGGCCGTGGACTATTTTACGAAGTGGGCTGAGGGAAAAGAGCTAGCTAAAATTTTATCTTCCAAGGTCCTAAGCTTTGTCTGGGGTAACATTATTTACAGATATGGGGTCCCCCAACAGATCGTCACAGATAATGGAACCCAGTTCACAAGCGAACAATTTATTGAGTTTTGCAACGATTTTGGAATTGTTAAAAGCTTCACATCATATCAGTAGATCACCCTCAGAGTAATGGACAAGTAGAGGCCGTTAATAAGATTATTAAGAAGATTTTGAAAACTAGGCTAGAAGCGAGAAAAGGAGCATGGGCTAATGAGTTACAAACAATGTTATGGGAATACCGAATGATTCCCTATAGTTCGACAGGGGAAACTCCTTTCTCGATGGCCTACAGATGCGAGGCAATGATCTCCGCGGAATTCGAAGTCACAACGCAACGAAGACTTACCTTCGAACAAAGGGACAACGATCAATTACTCATTGCAAACTTGGACCTCGTAGAAGAAACCAGAGATAAGGCTAGCCTCAGGATTGCTACATGTCAGCGGCGCATCGCAAAATATTACAATCGAAGAGTGCGATTCCGAAGGTTCAACTCGGGTGATCTCGTTCTATGACTCGTCTTGCCAGGAGCGCGCAAACCTAGCAAAGGGACCCTAGGGCCAAATTGGAAGGGTCCATACTTGATAAAGAGAGTCATGGGTGACGGTGCCTATCACTTAGCTAATAAAAATGGAGAGGAACTCCCTCGTGCCTGGAACGCAAAGCATCTACACCATACTATTAGTAAAAGTTGAAAATTCTAACTGTATACGACATTATGTACACCCCACTCAATGTAATTCCAGAAAAGAATAATAAAGCCTAAAGTATTGCAAGGAAACAGTAAATTTGTAAATCATGCAAATAAATTGCCAGAGTTCTGCAAAGTCACCAGTTACAGACCAAAAAAAAAAAAAACCTAAGGCGCTAGGTTTTCAGAGACATCGGGGGCAGGCCTTTCAGGAACCTCGGATGGTGAAGGAGCAATCTCTTCTGAGGGAACATCCATCCCATCTCGTTCCTCAATCGGAGAATCTGCTTCAAGGGCATCCGCCTTAAAGGACTCAACAGCCTCCATAGCCTGTGACCCAAAGAATGAAAGATCCATGTCCGGGTGCTTCTCCCATAGAGTAAAAAGGAAGTCCTTGCAAGTTTGTAGCCTTGACTCTCTTGCAGCGATGGTTACTCATGAGGACATCTCAGCTTTCGTGAAACGAAGCTCTTTCTTCACTTAATCCAACTCCCTTTTGGTAGTTTTGGCCCTGCAACGCACGATGTCTGCTCGCTGAACCACATCCTCAGCAGTCTCATTGGCTATCTGAAGGCGTCTGCTCACATCTTCCAAGTATATATTAACCTTTCTCAAGTCTATTGAGATATGCCCAGATGTCTCCTCTGTAATCTCACGATGCCGCGTCTCATCCATAAGCTTGGCCTCCATCTCTTTGATCTTCTCACGCAACTCCTGATTTTCGACGAGAGAGGCCGTAAGGTCATTTGCAAAAGAAGATTCCTTGTCTTCTTATTCCCATGCCAATTCCTTAATCTTCAATAGCACCAGAACGTCCTGTGAAAAAGAGGAAAGTAGAAAGGATGGACACAAGTCACCAACTACAAAATGGCTGCCAATATTGAAAGAAATAAAACTTACCATGAGACCGTGGCGAATAGCATATCCCGCAAGCTTCCCCATAGTGCAGTCCTTGACTTCCAATACCCCAACCTTCTGCTTCGGTCCTAAAATTGTGCTCATATTCTGAACTAAGGTCAGCGCATACTGTTCAGTCTGAGAATCGGCCTCCACAAGAAGAGGAACAAAGTCACCCTCACTACTATGAGAAGGTGCCCTTCTTTTTCTTTTGCCAGCCTTTCTCCTCTTGGGAGGGGGATCGGATGGGACGAGGGTCTCAACTGCACCAACCGCCTCAGAGTGAGGTGACGATAACGCCTCGTGAGGAGCAACTGTAGGCGATGATGACAACACAGCGATCTCTGGATCTGCACCGTCAGGAACAGAAGACTTGTCTATAGGAAGAGAAGGAGAAACCACTACAGGAGCTGGAAGGCGTCGCCTTGCACCACGCAACGGGGCGATCTTCAAAATAAGATCCATGATGTCGTCGTAGTCATCAAAGTTGGCAGGACGGACCTCGGATACTCGTCGAATTCCGATCTCCTCGATGACTTTGATGTTCAAAGGAGGCACAAGACCGTACAGACAAAGTCGCGATTCGTTGAACTGAAAATCGTTCTCGAACCCGCTCGCCAATTTGAGGTTGTCTAAAATCCCGAGCTCCCCTGAACCCAAGGTGGGAGTCTTGCCGGTCCCAACTGCCAAAAAGAATAGGAAAAAGATGTTAGCAATGCAAAACAAGAGATAGACAGCGTGTCGCTCTATGCGACAACTATCAACCGACTTACCCGGAGAAAGAACAAAATCAAAGTTCTTGAGGTATCGTAACGAAGGATAGGATATATAGAACCAGTGAAATTTATAAGGTCCTATGTTAGATTTTCCTATTGCAGTCCCCTTTGGAAGGATATCTTTATACGGCATCCTCCTGACCGTGAGATAGTACAACCCATCTGACGCATTCGCACACCTGAGGTCATAGAGATAGCATAGAGTCTCAGGGGACGGCGGTGGCAAGCGATTTCCCAAATAAATTAATGCGAGCGAGATCAGTGACACATACGAGTTAGGAGTAAGTTGGAACGGGTACAGCTTCACTCTGTTCAAAAAGTCAGTAATAAATTAAGGGACAGGGAGCCTAAAACCGGCCATAAAATGTAGTACACTCATGGTAATGAAACCCTTGGGAGGATGAGCGACATGATCATCCGATGCAGGGACCATGGCGCTACACCCTCTCGGTATCCGATGAGAATTGACCGCGAGATGGACGTCCCGCCGTCACATTGTAGATGCATGGAAATCAAAAACTTGAAGATTACGGGATTCTCTTGTCGCGACTCCCGGGCCCTCCGAAGGTCCTTAACGGGCTACAAATGATGGGACCTCACCCCTTCCACTGGGTGTCGCCTCTTCAATAGATCGCATTCTCGTCGTATCTAAAATCGCGTCCATCCTCTTGTCATCACCTCCTATTGAACAACGGCGTTGCACATGGCCTGTTTCCATCTACAAGGGAAGAAAGACGGTTAGGCCGCTGAAAGCGAGCCGTACCAAAACTAAAAAGCCTAAAGACCCCCACGGATCACGGGCCATGCGCAACCCGAGCCACCACAGAAACTACCCAAGGCCGCACTAGTAGAAAAAGGAAAAGAAAGAAAGGGATAATTGTCCTGAGCTACAATCAGGAAATAACGGATAACCCCAGAAACAATTGACGGACCGACATTGATCAACCAAGCAAGACAGAATCCCAGGAAAATAAAACAATAGCAAAAATCGTAGAAAAGATCCCTAAGAACTCAAAAAGATAGACGGAAACATATCGAGATCTCTTCGAGCACAAAGGACAAAATACACTTGCAACTTTGGCAGGGAGATCCCAGAACAAGGAAAGAGGAACAGAGAACAGCCGGAGACTGAGCAGAACAAGCCGAGAATAAGAGAAAAAAGATTTTTTCAAATGAGAAGGAACGAAGGAGTTTTCCTGGCTTAAAAAGGAGACAACCCTACCATCAAATCAAAAGGGCTGTTGGCTACACACGATCCAACGACTGGGGACATACAAAATGCAATAAATGATAATGCAGAAAATCGCACGAAAATCTGAAAACATGATTACCCGTCGTCATAGGGAAAACCAAAAAGCCGAGCGTACAGAACAAACAGATGAATAGAGTAATTCAAACGTCCATCGCGAAGGACCGGAGGGCTCAAAGAATAATCTCGCATCCAAGTAGCACGCAGAAAGCGTAGAATTCTTGCGTGGGCCGTGTCCAAGTAATGTGCATGCACCGCACAAAATTCTTGCATGGAATGACCTTGCGTCCAAGTAGTGTGCCAACCGAATAGTATTCTTGCTCAGGTCGAGGGCTCGAAGAATAATCTCGCATCCAAGTAGTACATAGAAAGTGTAGAATTCTTGCGCAAGCCACGTCCAAGTAAAGTGCATGCCCCACACAAAATTCTTGCGTAGAATGACCTTGCCTCCAAGTAGTGTGCCAACCGCATAGAATTCTTGCGCAGGTCGAGGGCTCGAAGAATAATCTCGCATCCAAGTAGTACGTAGAAAGCGTAGAATTCTTGTGCGAGCTGCATCCAAGTAATGTGCATGCCCCGTACAAAATTCTTGCGTGGAATGACCTTGCCTCCAAGTAGTGTGCCAACTGCACAGAATTCTTGTGCAGGTCGAGGGCTCGAAGAATAATCTTGCGTCCAAGTAGTACGCAGAAAGCGTAGAATTCTTGCACGAGCCGCGTCCAAGTAATGTGCATGCCCCGCACAAAATTCTTGTGCGGAGCGACCATGCGTCCAAGTAGTGTGCCAACCGCATAGAATTTTTGCACAGGTCGAGGGCTCGAAGAATAATCTTGCATCCAAGTAGTACGTAGAAAGCGTAAAATTCTTGCGTAAGCCACGTCCAAGTAATGTGCATGCCCCACACAAAATTCTTGCATGGAACGACCTTCGTCCAAGTAGTGTGCCAACCGTGCAGAATTCTTGCACAGGTCGAGGACTCGAAGAATAATCTTGCGTCCAAGTAGTACGCAGAAAGCGTAGAATTCTTGCACAAGCCGCGTCCAAGTAATGTACATGCCCCGCACAAAATTCTTGCGCGAAACGACCTTACATCCAAGTAGTGTGCCAACCGCATAGAATTCTTGTGCAGGTCGAGGGCTCGAAGAATAATCTCGCATCCAAGTAGTATGCAGAAAGCGTAGAATTCTTGCGCGAGCCGCATCCAAGTAATGTGCATGCCCCACACAAAATTCTTGCGCGGAACGACCTTGCGTCCAAGTAGTGTGCCAACCGCACAGAATTCTTGTGCAGATCGAGGGCTCGAAGAATAATCTCGCATCCAAGTAGTACGCAGAAAGCGTATAATTCTTGCGCGATCCACGTCTAAGTAATGTGCATGCTCCGCACAAAATTCTTGCGTGGAACGACCTTGCATCCAAGTAGTGTGCTAACCGCATAGAATTCTTGCGCAAGTTGAGGGCTCGAAGAATAATCTCGCGTCCAAGTAGTACGCAGAAAGCATAGAATTCTTGCGCAAGCCGCGTCCAAGTAATATGCATGCCCCGCACAAAATTCTTGAGCAGAACGACCTTTGCAAAGTTTCCACCAGACAAAAGATTTCCTTAAAGTCAATGTCAGAGAAACCAGCAGTCCGACCTCTCCTTTACAAAATTCAAAGCCAGAAACAGGAGCCAAGACACAACTCTCACCTCGCGAGGCGAGCCGAGAGTTGGAGGGCTTATGTTATGGGCATTATTTGGATAGGAGGAAGCATAATTTAAAGCAGATTCGACCCTTTAGAAAGAAACCACGATTGCCAAGCCACGAGGGCCCGCGACGCCACGAGGCCTCACCATACCAAGGGACCAAAGGCTTGAGGGACTACGATCGTATCAACTGAAGAAAACGAGAACAAAGACAATGACCCTGAATATCTCCTTCACCCCGCTACTAGCATATGATCGTACAAGGTCTAGTCAGCAGCCTGAAACGCGCTAGAAGAGTTGACAGCTCAGGACTCAGGCAATACACATCAGCTCCTCGGAAATTCGACAATGATTTGCCTAGCATTAATTGTCCAATGGCAAGCATTTAATACTAAGGATGGTGAAAGTGATCATTTTGTCAATTAAGAAGATTACTCTTATAACCCTCTCCCTCAATATAAATAAAGGGGAAGGGACCATGGAAAGGGAGAGAAAAAATTTATACAGAAAACTCCATTAGTAAAAAAGAGCATCTTGTATCGATAATCCTCATTTAGAAGGATATCCAGTGAGCCATGGAAAAAAGGTTGTAACCATTATAACTTAGTCTAACAAGATCTCTGAAAAGCAAATAATAAGAAAGCAACGTGGACGTAGGGGCCGATACCCGGCTTTGGCCGAACCACGATAAGTCTCCAGTGTCTTCATCCTCCTCTTAATTTTCTACTTAAACTTTTATCACTTATCTTCATTCTTTTTCAAACATGCAGTCAGGGATATTATACTAAGGAAACCAGTTGACCGGATTTTGGTGTCAACAAGAACCATCTTCAAAGTCCAAACTAACATTCTTCTATTACTCGATCCTTACGTCTATATTATGATTATGTCCTATTTGTAGGTTGCAGCAATTCATATGAATTCGTCTCTACTCCAAACTTATTTTGGAGTTAGGGGAACACTTAGCATTTATAGACCAGAAGTTGAGCCGGATCAAACAAGTTCTGCTGATATATGGGTGGAAAATGGGGATCCAAATGAAATAAATGCTATCTACTTAGGATGGCAGGAATATATATTTTTTAATGTTGGACTGATTTAGCAAAATTTCTTTCTAAGTGATTCTTTGTCAGGTTTTTTTTTTTTTTTTAATATCTTACTTTTTACTGCTGTATGGACATGTACTTCAACGTTTGCAATGCAAAATGATAGTAGGTTTCACCACAATTATACGGTGATGACAACACCTATGTCTACTCAAAATGGACAGTAAGGAAAAATTATGATGACTTGTCTTCTATAATTATTACTATAACTGATAAATATTTATGTAAATATTATGTTGTTTTTGCAAAAAACAAAAGAGATAAACACAAAATTTTAGATATAAATGCTTTAAGCTCAATACAAATTACACTTGCAAAACACTTTGTGTTTATCTCTTTCCATTGTTTATCATAAACAATGTTTAACTAAATATTTATCTATGAATAGATGTTAATGACTATTGTATGCTACATAATTTGGTTTTCAAAACAAAATGTTTATTTGTTAGAATTAATTTACAAATTATTGAGAGTAAAGGATTTGAGCTTCTTTTTTTTTTTTTTTTTTTCCAGAATAAGGCTTGCTTCTGAAATACAGGAGTTCTAAATTTGTGTCATATATTGATTTTCGGTTTCAAAAAGATTCATTGTTCAATAAACTAGTTAACGAGGTGCTAAAAAATCACAGTCGGATAGTTTCCAGAGAACATGGTGTTAAAATGTGCGATGTCCGGGTTTTGTGCAAACAGACACACAAGTTTATCTTGGAACACGTGTGGATCACACATGAAATCAAGCAGAGATGACTATCTCTATTGAACGGGTAAAATTAAAAGAAAAAAAAATGATTCTAAATTAGGGTTCACATTTGTAACCATGTGTATAATATTAATTTATATTAAATTTTGTATCAGAAATTTTCATAAATATGACTTCATTTTTCTATATCTCCCCGCAATTTTGCTAATTATAACACAATCAATAAAAGAGGTAAAAAGGCACCAATGGGGCTTTGGCCGCGCATGCCTCCATCTTTCCACTTAATTTTTAATTTTTTTTGGTGTAAAAATCAGTATAAAATACAATTTTATCTTATTGACTCCCCACAATTTTTTTTAAACATTCATAAAGTCTATAAATTATTTTATTATTTACAATCATACAATTCTCAAATCATGAAGATTTATTAATTGAATTGGGACTATTTCTTTATTTATTTTTCTAAAATTTATAAAATATGATTGTTTTTGTTAATAATGAGGCAAGTGTTATACTAGTATATAAAATATTTTATTTGTTATATATTGTGTCTATTTTAAATCTACTATGTATAATATATTATTATTTAGAAGTTTATTTAATTTAAAATGTTTTTAATAATTTTTTATTGTTGATCCCTTCTATTTAAATCTTGGATCTTTCATTGATGACAATTATAAGGATGATTAAAGACAAGTCATATATTAAATTTCTCATTTTAATTATCACTAATATGCATATAAATTGATG
>JANHAO010030648.1:0-10110 GCA_026873985.1 Saraca asoca
CAGCATAGTGGAAAAAGAGGAAATTGCTAAAGTGATAAATAGTTTGTTGGAGGGTGAGGAAGGTAAGGAAATTGGCAAAAGAGCAAAAAGGCTAAAAGATGCTGCTGCCGAAGCAATAAAAGAAAATGGATCCTCTACAAAGATTTTATTTCATTTGGGGCTTCAATGGAAAAATAATGGGGCCCAGTAGGGTAGTTTACCTTTTATGCTTGTTTGTAGCAACTTAATTCTTGTTTTCAGCCAACAATAACACAAGAAATTGAATGTAAACATTTGAATTTTGTATTCACAGTTTATGTTAAAAAAATTTTGGCAAATATTTTCATACATTTATAGAAATGTTGGTATGCATATTATAAAATGTGAAATTTCATATATAAAAATTTACTTTTATTGACACTAATTAATGTGTTTATCAATTTAATTATAAAAACACCCAAATTATATAGCGAGAATATTTTTGTTCAAATCGTTAATTCAGTTGTGTTTAACTGAATGAAAGATAAAAATCAAAGAAATTACTTGGCATTTAGTTTGGGTTAGGAGTACCGTACAAAGTTGGTCTTTGTGGGCACAAACGTTCAGGGGAGGTGTGGAGTTACAGACCATTAGATTCTCTTTTTATCAGTTGGCCACGGTTGTAGTAGCCAAGGCAATTGGCCATCCTTGTTTATCAATAATGCAAATTCTTATTCATCAATAATGATATTCGTATTTCCGTATAGTATGATTAATTTATGTCTATACCATGATTGATTGCACATAACAGTATTAAATGTAAAAAGAACCTTCTACAAGTCTAACTTATAAACAATAGAAGACACAAATGCGATACAAATCAAATGAATCTAATAGAATACAATTTCTTAAAATGATATTTTAAAATAATTTATGAATAATAAAACTATCCTCAAACCTACCAAAAATTTTGGTAAAGTCCCACTATTTTTTGGGGGACCATAGACCCAGTCAATAGTTGAGGGCTACACGTCTGACTCCAAAAATTTGTATATACACAATTGCATCATAACAACAAACATGTCAATTCTCTCTCTCTCTCTCTCTCTCTCTCTCTCTCTCTCTATATATATATATATATATATATATATATATGCACATGAGGACTCATCTTGACTCAACTATCAAATTTACTTCAAGATATTACCCTTGAATCTCCATAAGGCTAGTAAGGATTTATTGGATTGATTTCAAAACTTGAAAAATAGGGAAATGAAATGGTGAGTTACGAGAACATAATAAATGAATAAACTATTAAAACCCACAATTTTAAAACATAGTTTGTAGAAATTAAAGAAAACATAATTTTTCCAGAATATATGGATTTATGTAAAATATGATTAAAAAAAAGAGAATTGATTTAAAAAAAAAAAAACTAACTAACGTACAATGATATATCTAAATGTCACTTTTCATTGAAATCTTTTTCTTTGCAAAACTAATTCAAAGTATAATTCATATCTCAACTTTATTCTATTCCATATAAAATGCATCTTAAACGATAATCTAAAGTAACAGGAAATTTATACAATCAATAAAATAGTGCTTTAAATAACTACATGTAAAATAATTAAGTATGATTCAATAAGATTTTTCACATAGTCAACCAAACATATCAACTGTCAAATATAGGAACCAAGATCAAATCACCAATTCAGTCAAACAAATGTAATTAAAGTCAACTCCTTTTTTGAAGGTCATGGTTAAATCCAAGACCTTAGTTTCAAATATCAAATCACATATATCCACATCCTCCTATTTCTCTACATTTCCCCTTATCTTTTCAAATAAAAATGCATATCATATATCTTCCACAATATACATAATCATGATATCACAAATCCAAGTGCACTTGGAGTTTTCTAAAGAAAACTCCCAAGAATCCATTTATATTTAATTTGTTTAAAATTCCAAAATTATATTTTTCAAATTATTATTCAAACAACATTTTCACTTCCAAAGCATACTTATATAAGAAATTGTAAAATCTATGTATTATAAGTTTTAAATATTATAAGTTTGAGTAGAATATTCATTCATCTTAGAACAAATTCAACAATTTTCCTTGGATCTAAATTACCCAAATTAGCCAATCCTACAATCTCACTTCACTCTATAAGTACCAATCATTTGGGGAATTTTCTTAAACTAGTATCTAATTTGACATAATAATGTAAGCAATACATGTATGCTTAATGAACATAAACAAATTATAATTGAAGCAGAGGGTAGCAAATTACCTCTAGCATTGATGCCCGAAGTGAAGACGGTTCTGTGCACCATGTGTTGACAAGTTTAAAAGCTTCCAATGCTACGTTGTCTTTCCGGAATGATGGTGATTCTTTCTATATGGAGTCTTAATAGCATTGGGAACCCAGACCTTGTATTATATAATGATTCTTAGCCCATCACCAAGATGTAATCCCTAAAAAATTAGGAAAATAAAAAGGGAAATTTAAAATAAAAAATTTGAAACTTTAAAAAGGACTAAACTAAAAATTTTGGTAGAGACTTAAGTGAAAAGTCTTGTTTTCGGGTGGGGCAACTTTCAGAATAAGCCAAAATTTTGGGGCAAAACATAATTATGATAAAAATTGTTTTAATTATAAATGAGACAGCCAGTACCCCCTTAGCTGAAGCTTCCTTCTTCTTCCTCTTGAGCTTTTGGGCCTTCTCTAGAAAATTCTGGAAAATTGTCTCGGCGCCGGCATTTCTTTGGTGATTTTCAATGTTCCTTTGCATGGATGTTTGGTCCAATAGAGTCTAGCTTCCTTTCTCATCCTTACAGCTCCTCCTTCTCCTTTGGTTTCGAGCGTTGTTATGAACCTTCCGGAAGCCGCCACGGCACCGGTGAAAACACTGGGCTTTGCTGCATTTGGAACTACGTGAGTCTTTGACGAAAAGAAACCCGTGTAGCTAACGTCTATCGCATCCCTCCCTTTGGCCGAAGCAATTGTTGATGGTGATGAAGGTCCCACTTGGCTGGAAATGGTGGTTCTGGCGAGATAGGTCCATCCGATCGTCCTCTCTCTTCCTTTCCAGCCTGAGTCTCGACTAGAGAAGTCCTGTATCAAGTTAAATCTTCTTCTTCCTTTGTGCTTTTACTGGTTTAGCCAGTAGCTTTTTTGGGCCATCGGTGGTGCTTCAGCTAGCGACGAGCTGCAGTCTGGTACTTTGAGCTATGGTGAGTAATCTTAGATTATCGGATTTATTTTATAGTAACTCTACAATTAATTTTTCAAGATATTCATGTTAAAAGCTCTTAATAGTATAATTTGTTCAACAGTCTCCACAAGCTCACCGGTAGCATCCCAGCTCCGGTCAAGCTAGTTACTAATACTTTAGACCTTAATGAGCATTCCTAGAACTATAGATTTATTCCATAGTAACCGTATATTAAGATTTCAAGTTTATTGTGTATAAACCCTTATGTGTGAAACTTCTGAGAATTGCAATTGTGTTGATAAATTGCTTTAGAAACTTCATTGGAAAAGTGTTAAGAATATTGTTAGCTCGGATATGAGGTCGCAATAGAATTTTCTTCCAATAAATAGTTTAGTGCCAACGTGAGTGAACAATCGTCTTCACTTATTTATCTCATATATAAATATAAAATAATTTGATTGTACAAAATCTTATTTAATATTTTAAATATTAAATATGCATATGCATTACTAGATGTGTGTAGGTTTGAATGAATGGTGAATACTTGAAATAGTAGTTTCATGATTTATGATATTGAATTTATTGATTTGAATGATTGGAATCATTGGAAAACTTATTGGTAACCCTCAAGTGCACTTGTGACTGAGTTAAGTAATGGCATAATAATGGTGGAGCTGTCGAGTATGGAAAGCTCGGCATGCATATTAGACTGGCCTAATAAGGGTGAAGCTATTGATTATAGAAAGATTGGCATGCGTATTAAGATGGCATAATAAAGGTGGAGCTATCAAGTATGAAAAGCTCGGCATGCATATTAAACTAGTGTGATAAGGGTGGAGCTGTCGAATATGTGAATATTTGGCATGCATATTAGATGGGTGGATTCAGGCGAGATGGATGGATTGGAGTGGTGTGATGGAGATATTTATGATGCATGTGATGATTACCTTTGGGAATTTTTCCATTGGGATTCCAATTGTTTGTTTTGCTTCATATGTTATTATATGTGACAGAATTTATTTAACATTGTTGTATGTTCACCTGTGATGGATATTCTTATGATTGGCATACGTGTTTGTATGTGTTATTTTGTTAAATATTACATGGAAATTGATTGAAAATCTTTAAATGGGATATTAGGTGAGAATGAGATTGTTTGCTCACTGAGTTTTCTAGAAACTCACTCCTTTTCTTTCTATGTTTTTCAGACTTAGAAGCTTCTCTAGATTTCCATTCAGTGCACCACCTTCCACGGAGATTGAAAGGTATAAATGGTGATGTAATTTGGCAGTTGGATAGGATTGCATATGCATGTGTTGTTTATGTTGTTTGGATGCCCGGTAGGTAGTATGGTTCATTTGGGCCATTGGATATAATTGTGATATTATACAAGTTTCATGGGCAAGTAGCCCTTGATGACTGTTATGTGGGTCATGTGGCCAGGTGTCCAAAAAAATAAAGGAAACTCTGCCGAATTTTTGGTAGAGATAATAATTTACATTGGTTGGTTAATGGAAATTTATGCATTGGTGTTATGTTAGTGTAACTTGGTAAGGCTTGTAGTGAGTTTCCTGATAGAAAAGTGTTTCTTGAGAGTGACCTTCTATGTCGGTCACATGCCCGGGAATGGGGTGTGACACAAGATATCCAAATTTTTTGGTTATTAAAAGATAATGGGCTTATCTTTAAGTCTTTAAGCCAACTACAAATCCCTTAACTAAAGGATATGATATTGGCCATAACCAATTCATAAAATCCTTTTTTCCTTCTTTATTTTGGAGATATTTCTCACATTCTCCCACTTGGTCGATATATATACTAGGATTTGCCAAAATAAGAAACAAATACAAGAATCATAGCGATAATTTCTCTTATAATGAGTATTATCTTTCGTGTATCAGATTGCATTTGGATCTTAACATTAGTCCAAAATACTAAATGAATAAACCCTTTGTCTATTCCAGGTCCAAACTTTATTGACATTTCTTTAACAAAAATAAACATATGCATATATAAGACAAAATGAGAAAAATCATGACTGAAGTAGAGTTTCCTTAAAATAACATTTTCTCATATAGTGAAATCAAACTAAAAGGCCAAGACCCATACGTTCTACAAGATCCTTGAACCTAAATGCTGGCATTCAATGTTAATGTATTCAATGACTGCTATTTTATTCTTAACATGCTCTATTAAGGCTAAGTACTTAATGTCGATATACTTAATTTGACTACTATTTTTATTATTCTTAGTCATAAAGACTGCAGCTGAATTGTCACAGAATATCTTCAATGATCTAGATACAAAATTAACAACTATAAGCCCAGAAATGAAACTCTTTATCCATACATCATGTGATGTAACCTCAAAACACAAGACGAACTTAGCCTCCATAGTGGAAGTAGCTGTCAAAGTTTGCTTCACACTCCTCCTTGATATCGCTCCAATGGTGAAGATGAAAGTGTATTCAGATGTTAATTTACATGAATCAATGTAGCCAGCAAAGTTTGAACCTGAATAACCAAATGCTTACAAGTTATCCATTTGTTTGCAAATGAGCATGTAGTCCTTTGTCCCTTAAAGGTATCTCAAAACTTTCTTAGCAGCTCTCCAATGGTCCATACCTGGATTACTCTGATATCTTCTAACATACCAATAGCAAATGCTATGTCAAGTCTAGTGTAGACTTGAGCATACATTATACTGTCAACAACTGAAGCATAAGGGATGCTCTTCATTTGCTCCCTTTCAAAAACATTCTTGGGACATTGGTTCAAATTGAACTTATCCCCTTTAAAAATGGGAGTAACACTTGGTGAACAATCTTTCATCTAAAATCTCTCTAAAACATTATTGACATAAGTTTCTTGTGATAGACCCAAAATGCCTTTATGTCTATTTCTAAGAATCTTTATGCCAATGACATAAGAAGCATCACCCATATCCTTCATATCAAAGTTTTTAAAGGAAAATTGTTTCACCTCATGCAATAAACCTTTATCATTAGTTGCAAGCAAAATATCATCCGCATGCAAAATTAAGAAATAAATCTTGCTCCCACTAACCTTGTGGTATATACATTAACCCATAATGTTCTCTTCAAAAGCAAAAAAGGAGATCACATCATGGAATTTCAAATACCATTAACGGGAAGCTTGTTTCAATCCATAAAAAGATTTCTTAAGCTTGCATACCAAATGCTTGCCTTAACTAGAGGAGAATCCTTTAGGTTGTTTCATGTACACCTCTTCCTCTAGTTCCCCATTGAGGAAAGCCATTTTCACATCCATTAGTTGTAACTCTAAATTAAATTGTGCAATTAAAGCTAGAATAATGTGAAAAGAATCTTTCTTTGATATAGGAGAAAAAGTCTCCTTGTAGTCAATTCCTTCCTTTTGAGTAAATCCTTTACCAACGAGTCTTATTTTATATCTCTCAATATTGCCCAATGAGCCTTTCTTTTTCTTCAAAACCCATCTACATCCAATGGCCTTAGCCCTATTAGGCAAACTTAACAAGGTCTTGGACTCCATTAGATGCCATAGAATTCATCTCATCCTTCATTGCATCAAGCCATAAATTAGATTCTTTCCAATTCATGGCTTGTGAAAATGTTGTAGGATCATTCTCAACTCCAAAATCATTGTCCAACTCTTGCAAATACACGATATAGTTTTTTGAAATCACTGATCTCCTTTCTCTTGTAGTTCTTCTTACTGTTGGTTCAACATTTCCTTGTGGGTCATGTTGTCCAACTAGATGTTCAACTATTTCAAGCACTTCATGAACAACTTGTTCTATAAGATTATTAGTAATGGGTTGTGGATCTTCGGTGATTGGTTGTACAACACCTGTTTGAACTTAAGGAATGTCTCGAATAATAACCAATCACTCTCTTGATGTAGAAGGTTACTCTCCTCTAGAAACTATGTTCTAAAATTGATTACTCCCACTAAATCATTCTCAAGAACCTTAGCATTCCTTGATTCCACAAACCTAGTACTATGTGATGGATAGTGGAATCTGTAACCTTTAGACCTTTCGGCATATCTAATGAAATACCCACTAATAGTCCTTAGGTCTAGTTTCTTTTCATGTGGATCATAAACTCTTACTTCAGATAGGCATCCCCTAATGCATATTTGTTGCAAGGTCAGTTTCCAACCTTTAAATAACTCAAATGGTATCTTTGGGACAGCCTTGGTTGGAACCCTATTCAATATATACACTACCATTTTAAGAGCTTCAATTCATAAGGATTTAGGCAACTTAAAGCTACTTAACATACTACTCACTATGTCTAATCAATTTCTTCTTTCTACAATGCCAATATGGTCCAAAGAGCTAGGTATGGTGTATTGGGCAACAATCCCATGCTCTTGAAGAAACTTAGCAAATGGATCAAGTGCTTGTCCATCTTCAATGTATCTACCATAGTATTCTTTACCTCTATTTATTCTGACAATCTTAATTTGCTTGCTGCATTGCTTCTCTACTTCTGCCTTAAACGAATCTAAGGCTTCACTCTTATTATGAAGCATATAGAGATACATATATTGAGAATAGTCATCTATAAAGGTCATAAAATACTTTGGAGCATAAGCGTTCATGTAAGGACAACATATATCTGAATGTATGATTTCTTAAACTTATTAATCTACTTTCCCTTTATACAATTTACATAAGTTTCAAAATCAAAAAAATCCAAAGTACTTAGCACTCCTTCGTTCACTAATCTCTTGATCCTATCAATAGAGATGTGCCTTAGTCTTCTATGCCACAAAATAAAGGAATCTTCATTCATAATACATCGCTTATTACCAATATGAGTATGCAAAATAGTATTATGTTGTAGATTAATAGAGAAAAGACCCTTAGACAATATACCATTTCCAATAAATTTAGATTTGTAAAATAAATTAAAGGATGTATTTGAAAAATTAAATGAATAACCTAATGGTACAAGTCTTGAAACTAAAATCAAGTTTCTAGAAAAACTTGGAATATAAAAAGTCTTCTCTAAAATTAAAGCATAGCCACTATCAAGAACTAAGTTGCATGTTCCGATGGATTCCACATGTTCGCCGATCCTGTTTCCTGATAAGATGCTATGCTCACTTCTTACTGGCTTCCTTAGGTTTTGTATACCCTACAAGGTATTTGAAATATGGATTGTAGCTCTAGAATCAATCCACCTTGTATTATGATTATTAGCCTAGATTACTCTAAGCTACATATTCTTCTTGGTTTTAATGTTCAAAAATAATTTTATCTAATAATATATTTCAGTGTTTTTGATTTGTTTTGCAGGTTCAAAGACATTTGATTCAAGATTCAAGAGATCCAAGATTATCTTTTAGGACTTATTTTGTTTCATTAGGATCTTTTGTAAATAAGCTCAATTGATGTTTGATCCAAATACTTTTAATTAAATAATGAGATAGAAAAATTATTTGAAGAAAAACAAGACTTTATAGAACAATTTTTTATATCATGAATTGATGTGTACATCGATGCATTGAAGAATTTGTAAAAAGTTCATATCACAATCGAAGTCATAATTGATGCAAGAAGAACAAATTATTTCATCGAAGGTTAGGAAAAATGGCTACTTCAATACAGTAATTGATGTGAAGCCTATGAATAACAGACTATACTTTGATTACAACATTGATGAATTAGTAAATAACAAACTGTAATCGATGCAACAACTGAAAATCAGTTATTCTATTATAGACGATTATAGCAGTTATTCAAGCCTAACAGTTTTCCCTATATAAATGATTCTTCATAGTTTTTTAGCACAATTCAATGCAAAAACATCTAATTAAGAGCTAAAAATGTTTTTCTCTATCTCATCAAATCTTCAAAGATTTCTACAAGAGTTTTGGATTAAAGATTACTTGAGTTTATCTTAGTTTGTTTGAGATTTTCATCTCAAACTCTGGTATTGTATTCTTTAATCTCTTTCTCATTCAATTCTTTTATTTGTGATTTCTAGGAGTTAAAAATCTGTATAGGTTTAGAAGAACTTGTCCTAATTCTTCTAGGTTAGCAAGAAACCTATTAAATTCTTGTGTGTTATTGTAAAAACTGGCAATTCAGGAGCCTGCTAATCCTACAAGTTTTGTTTTTAATTTAAGAGGTCTTTTGGTTGAGAAAGATCAAGTGGAATAGACTTGAATTACAATTTCAATTCAAGTTGAACCACTTTAAAAATTTATGTTTTCAATTTTCTCTCTTCACTTACATCTCAATTGCTCTTGCTATCAATCTTTAATCATTATCATCTTCACATTTACTAGTTATCAATTTTCTGCATATCTCATTAAAAGAAACATTAAAATTGATAAAGGTGTATACAAATTCACTAATGGGGAAAAGGGTAAGATCTGTTTATGTTCCATAATTTAATTCTTTATTGGGACCATCAGTTGGTATCAAAGCTTTGGCTCTTGATACACCTCTATCTTTTTGAGATTATAGATTCTAACTTTTTCTTATTGCCTAAGTGTCCACCTATGCACAAACCTCCTAGTTTTAATGGGAAACATTATACCTATTGGAAACAGAAGATGAAAGATTTTATTGAGGCTACTGATGTGGATATGTGGAAATTGGTAGAAGAAAGATATGAATCTCCTAAAACCATAATTAATGGTGAAGTTGAACTCAACCCTAAATCTTTCTGGATTGAAAATGAAGGAAAGAAGCATTTACTGGCTGCAAAGGTAAAATGAATTATTTCAAACTCCTTTTCACCAAATGAATATGAAAGAATCTCAAATTGTTCCATAACTAAGCAAATCTAGGATACACTGAAAATTGCACATATGGGCACTTCACAGGTAAAAGCTTCAAAGGTACATGTGCTTGTGTCTCAATATGAGATGTTTAAAATGGAGGAGGGTGAGTCTATTAAAGATT
>JANHAO010030649.1:0-10096 GCA_026873985.1 Saraca asoca
ATAAAAACTATTTTCTTCATGCATCGATGTGACTTTGATTGCCATATGAACTTTTTCATATGTTCTTCAATGCATCGATGTCACAATGATTCAAGGTGTAAAAAAGAGTTTTATAAGGAGTTGTTTTCTTCAAAGAATTTTTCTACTTCATTGTTTGGTTAAAAGCATTTAGATCAAATATCATCTGAGCTTATTTACAAAAGATCCTATCAAAGAAGTAAATCCTAAAAACTAATCTTGGATCTCTTGAATCTTGCATCATATATCTTTTGAACCTGCAAAATAAACTAAAAACACTAAAATATATTATTAGATAAAATTATTTTTTAACATTTAAACTAAGGAAAATATGTAGCTTAGAATAGTCTAGGCTAACACCTTGTACCAACCTTTCCACTTTTATGACTTTATTACAAATCAGATAAGTGGCATGCCGAGAGAGGCATATGAATTGTGCATCATATTCACTTACAAACATATTATCTTGCCTCAAATTTTCAAATCTCTGGGCATCCATTTGTCAGGCACCAGGAGGAAGGAATCTATCGATAAAAACTTCTTGGAACATTAGCTAGGTCAACAGTTCCATATCTACAGCTCACCCTTTAATAGTCTCCGTATACCAATAATGCATCAAATCATTTAGCTAATATCCTAGCAGTTCTATCAATAAGGGTTCAGGACATTGTAGTATCCTACCATACCTTTCAATTTGATCCAAAAATTAGTACGGGTCTATAGAAGAATCTGTTCCTATATATCAAGGTGGCTTTAATTTTAAGAATTTATAAACAATTCTCAATCTATTCTCTTACTTGTTTCTTGTAGAAGAAGATTAATCTCTTTCATTTCACCTATTCCATTCAGTCTCTCTATTCTGATCTTAGTTTTGATTTTGTATTAATGCATGTACCAGGTGATCCATTGCTTATTAGACTAAGTTTTTTGTCCATTAAGGAACTTCTAGGTTTTCATCAGCTTCACTGAGGGGACTATTTCATCTAATGGATGATCTTTTGTGATTAGACTCATGTTCTTAGCTTTCTTGCCTTTTAGTTCTCACCATAATCTACATCACAAAATTAGTCAGATTCTCAAGACACAAAATAGCTCTCATTTGACTCCATTGACATAGACACATATTTCACCAGGTCAATGGGAATGGTATCAGTAATACGTGTTCCAAGGTGCACACGTACTACTGGTACTGTTCTTATTAACACTTGATAAAACCATCACCATTATGTGACCCTAAATGACTCTACATGTAGGTCTATTCTTATAGGTTTAACCTAAACCATTGCTTTGATACCAACAATATCACGACCTGAAAACCTTAGGCATGACTGACATGAATATCACTCCTTTATCAAATATTCACCAGCCTTTATCGTTTACTCTTGTTACTATCATCTTAGGATTTTCTTAGAATTATCTCGTCATATTACATTAGCTACAAGGTTATGGCAAACTTAACAAAAATAAAGATACTCACTAAGAAATATATACATATATTATATAATTTACACTAGCGTTGCCTAGCAGTTCCATTGCCAATATTGCCAAATTGTATGGAAGTTTACAAATAGTTGCTACATAACGACTTTTATCGACCCTATAACTAAGGTTCACTTCCAAAACTACCCTATGTACTTTTCAAGAAACGGCATCCAAAAGAAGTTACATTAACCTATGTCTTGTCATATTGTCTAAAACATAGGTTACTATAACTAAGCCCTATGGCCTTTCTATTCACAAGTTTTCAAAAAGGGCAACAAAATTATTTACATCTTGATGGATGACCTTTAAGGGTCAAACCATCTAAGGGCCATCATTAAGAGTACATTGGGTGGTTCCAACAGAATAATTTCAATGTCACGTAGTACATCACATCCTGCCAAGTTCAAGATGACGGTGTAGTGTATATTTATTTAGTAGGTTCCCAGTGGACTTGAGACCATGGTGATGAATGTGTCGGTTGTGATTTCTATTGGAATGTTATCTATCTTACTTTTTAGGAACAGGATTTACAATGTCTTGAGAATATGAAAAAAGTAAAAAATAATCCACAAAAGAATGAGTCTGAGACTTAGTAAATAAAACTTACCAAACTTAAGAACTCACTAAACAACAAAGTATGTACATATATGAGAATTCATACCTCAACTAGATAGTTATTTCTCATGTAATCCTTTATAAGCAATTATCAATTATTAGATATTCATATATAAAAAAATTTACATTATGTTACCTTAGTACATTGTGCTAAGTGAGGCTTTCATAGCTACTGGCCATCATTTTGGCTTACTATGTATTTCAATCACATGATATGATATTGCAACATTCCATATGGCAATAAGCAATTCAAATATTTCATAACAGCAAATGTAAATCTCCTTATTACTCTAGTCTAGCTTTATCTTGCACAATTCTAGTCTTGTCCCTTGAAGTCAACCTTATCCCACTCATCATTTTAGAAAGCATAAATTCAGGATTTGATTCATTATCCCACTCATGCCTCATCAATATCACATTATCACATTTCATTATTATCCATGGTGTCACACACCATTTCACATCTTACAAATGCTATCACACTTTACACAACAAAATTATTCATAATAAATATACTATAATATTCACATGCACATTCTTAGGCATTTCATATTTTCTCATTTATAAATTGTCTTTTAAGATTCCTTTATCAATACACAAGGTTCAATTAAGGTCTAAGTAAGACTAAATCAAGGAAAAGCTAATATAGATTAAAGAGGTGTGAAAATAAGCCAAGCAATGCAGAAATTTCTAGAAATGTGATCAGGATCATTGAAGAAGTTTAAGTAGAATCACGATTAGAATCAAAGAATTCAAATGTAAAAGATTCAATTTAACTTAAAGGAATTTAGTTAAATATGTGAGTTTACTCATCAAAATGTACAAACGTTCAAGAACTCCAAATTCAAATGCAATCAAGATCACAAGTATAATCGAAAAACGGAGTAGAAAAGATTGATTTGAATCACCCTAAATCTAGTTCAAATTCCAATTCGAATTATAAGAGCAAAACTGTCGGGTTTTTACGAGCATGATCGCAAGTTTAGTTCAAAAAGCTATTATTCGAATTGCATGAGTAGAAATTACATGCAATAGCAGAATAACAGGGGAAGGCAATTTTCAATTCAATCATACACTATAGGATCTCATCACAACATGTTTTGATAACTCACGCATACATAAAACCTAACTATTTTAATCACAAACTAATCATTTTATTAATCTATTCATTCAATCATAAATTATGCCTCACAATCACAAAACTTGTTTCCATCAACTATCATCAAATATTCAATAGATCACAAGCAAGAAACATATATTAATTTACAAGAATGGTTAGAGTTATTCACCTTGACAACTGAAAATAGAAAAGCGCAATTAATATCACCAAGACTGCCTATACTCTTTAAGAACACAAAAGAAGAGTTTATTAACTTTTAAATTTTTCCAAGGATTTCACTTTTTAACTAAGCTTATATATTTAGATCGTGGTTCCATTTAGTAAAAACCAGTTATATCTAATAGATTCAAGCTCTAAAATGCCAAAAAAATTAAGTTAATTCATAGGTTGAATAGTGACATGAATAGTGACAACTAACTTTAAAAATTCATAACTTGAGTTTTATCCAATGAATCAGTATGATTTTGATATCAAAACAAAGAGGAAAAAGAGAAGATTTAGCAATAAAATTTTGAGAAAATAATAAGAAGAGTTAGTGAGTTTACTTGATGAGAAAGTGTAAAGGTAGAAAGAAGAAGGAACCTTGAAGGAGAAAAAGAAGCTACATGACTTGTGTCATCTGAAGCCAAAAAAAAGAAGAAGAGGAGGAGCCGACTAAAGGAAGGCAAAATGGGAAAAATATGTTAACTTCTCAATAATTACAAGTTAATCATTTTCCCTTTTTAGTAATTTTATATTTCTTCCATTTTGAATTCAAATTTAATATACTTGCCAATCACTAATGATCATGAAATTTGAATACAAATTAGTTAAATTTAATACCTTTGTAATGGCTCTAATTTTGTACTTATCCATAACCTTAGTTTCAATATTTTCAAAGTTTTGCAAAAATTAATTCTCAAAAACATAAATTTTTATTCTTTGAACATTTATAACAATAACTCAATCTCTGAATTTCTATAGTCTATTTCTACTATATCTAGGTCTCTCATGACTTTAGATATATATTTTGAATTCTTCAAAATTTTTATTTTTCCTATTTTATTGTCAAAATTGATTTTAGAAAACGCGGGGTATGATAAGATGGTTGCACCAACTACTACATCTTACACCAAGAGTGTGTCACATGCTATACTAGAGAAACTCATGTGCACTGTTGCTAAGATGGAGTAGCAGATGCAGGTTATTTTTGCTTGGATGGAGCACTTTTTACAAACTCAGTAGTAGTAGTAGCAAAGCCAGCATCTGTCACATTTTCTTCCACCTCATCTTTATTCATATGGCTATCACCATCCTTACCTACTATTAGTCGCCTGTCGCTTACATGTATCTGCAACCACCACTACAACCATTTCAACCTCTGATTGGATAACTCATTGGTCCATAATAGTAACAGGAGAATGCTACTTGAGATTAAGAGGCTAATGCCTCTCCAATCTTGAGTTATAGTTATATTTTTATGTTTATATTTAAATAATATGTTTCATACAACATTAGTTTGAATAATATAATTAAAGCACAATATATTCAATAAATTTCATCAATAAAAATATAGCATATTATCAAATATAAATAAAAGCAAGGGGGAGAGATCAAATACAAGAATTTATAGCAGTTCCCTCTTAAAAAACTATCTCCAAGCCATACATCAACTTCCAAGCTTAAACTAAGCTCAAATCTATTAAAATTTGTCCCTCCAAGTTGAAACAAACACAAGGAGAAGCCTTTACAGCAATTGTAACCCTTATAATTGTAAAACCCTTTGAGAAAAGTACATTCAAAGAAGAAAACACAAGAGTTTTCCCACTCTTGCTAACCTTGGGTTAGCTAGCCCTATAATACTTAGAAGTTTTGAGATGAAAAGAAATAAATCACAAGAACTCAGAAATTCAAATTACAAATTGAAGTTCTAGAGGTTTAGAATCACTCAAGTCAAGCTCAAAATCAAGAAATCAAGTAAACCGTTGAAGCACAGATGAAATAGGTAGTATTTGCCCCTAAGATATTGGAGTTTTGCACTAAAAAAGTGTAAAAAATAAGTGTTTATAGTAGGAGAACAATATTCACAATGAAATGATCATTAATTCAAATTCTATATAGTTGATTCGAATTGCAACATAATCAAGGGGCCAAATTTGAATTTGTAATTCAAATCACGATTGGAATTGCAAAACGAAATTTTGAATTCATGATTTGAATTGCAAATGATCAACTACTAAAGTTTAAGGACTTACGATTCAAATCATCCAAATGTAGTTAAAAATTCCTATTCAAATCGCCTTAGGTTTTAGTCTCTCAAGCAATTTCAAACAATTACGATTGAAATTGTGAAAAACATTTTAAACTTCCAATTCAAATTGCTTTATATTTCAAATTTTCTACCCAAGTCTTGAGACTATGATTTGAATCGCAGACACAGTTCAAAATAATCCGATCTAATCCGAATCATGGGGCCAAAATTTGATTTTAAAAAGATTATTTTGAAATGAAACTTTTCTAAACTCATTTCAAACTTTTTCAAAACAATTATTTCAATCTAAAAGCATAATTTTAAGTGTAAAAATTTGATAAAACATTTAAAAACATATAGGAATACTTTTAGAAAAATAATTGAAAAATAATCTTATGAAATTCTTGAGATGAATCCTTCTAAAATTATATTTGAGCTAAATTTAAATAAAGAATTTCCATTTTGAGCACCAGTGGTTTTTGAGCACCATTTGTCTCACTCTCAATGATAAATTCCTTCTTAGCTAGTTATTCCTTTAAGAACAAACCAAAAAAATTATGAAAGTAAATTACTATCTATAGAATTGTAAGAGGCCATCAATAGCAGAGACCTCAATCCTTATGTTCCTCTTGGCCTCTGTTGCTAATAAGAAAGAAAAACACCATTAGTATTAACATTAACACAAAATTCATCCATGCAACCCATAATAGGCTATTTAAGTAAAACAAAATCATAGAATATGGCCATGAAACCAGGAAAAACAGAAAATTTACTTGAGAAGATTTAGCAAATTCACACATACTTACTATGGTATGAAGCAAGCAAAATAGCCTTGCAACCATAAACACATGAAATTGATTTCATCAACAAATGCGAATCCAACAATGGATTGACAAAAATAAGGCAAAAAAAATTAGGGATTTGGAGGTTGGCTAATGCCATCCTCGTGGGAGAAGACCTTCGTTTGAAGGCTAGGATTAAAGCAAGTGTGTTTCGGAGAGAAAGCACAGACTATTATATTGATGTTTGGAAAACTTTGAAACATTTGAAAATTTTTGAAATAGTGCAAAAGCCATTTTGCAAGGGATTTGGGGGATTCCGGTATTAGCTAGAGGAAGAAATCTGAACATGTAGCAAGAGATGGTGCAGTGAGAGCTGGAAATGGCAGAAAAGATATCTGCTTCACCTTTGAGGACATGATCAGAAGTGTCAACAAATTTGTGACCTTGTCCAAACATCTTCATCGAACCAATAGGGAGCTCCGCTTTTGATAGATAAACAATCTTAAGGAATGGTGAGTATAAGCGGAGCGTAATGTGTGATGGAGAGATGTACTATAAATAGTACTTGCTGAATGCTCTAAGAGCAACCACTAATAAATGATTATTCTATTTTATTCTCAATTTCATTTCTTTATCCTTTTCCATCTCATCCTTTTAATTTCATTCAATCAAAAAAGCTAACATTGTTAATGCTGAGAGGGTAGAGTATGGATCTCAATTTTTTTATACTTTAAATCAATTCTCAACTCAAATGCTTTTCTCAGAGCAAGTGAAAAAAGGAAATGGATTGAGGAGTGTGTAAGAATAATATTACTTATACTTACTTGTGTTCACTCTTTCCTTCTTACTCTTTTTTTTTTTTTAAATAGAATGAAAGTTTTTTTATTTGCAAAAAAGAATGGTGAATTAACAAAAATTTTCATATAAAAAAAAAGATATAAGAAAAAAGTGAAGTTAAGAAGGTGCAAATAGATTATTTTTATTTTAAAATTGAAGGGAAGTATTATTGAATGATAAACTCAAACAACTAATAAAGTATTTTCTGTAAGAATTTTTTTTATGGAGCATAAGATTCTTTTTATCAATTTAATTGATCTTTTAGAAATTAAAAACTAATTAGAAGTTGATTTCATAATTACAATGGGATGCACACACATATATAATTTGTTAAAATTCTGAATAAAAAATTATAATGCAGCAAGCATAAAATAAAAAAAGTATGGGTAAATTTACACAAATTTTTCTCTAACTATTTGTGATATACATATGATTCTCAAATTATGAAAATATACAAATAATCCTATTAGATTTCATAAATTTTGTATTTACTAGCATTATAAAATGTATTTTTATCATTTAAATATATTATTTTTAAACATTGAAATTTTAGTCTAACATATTTTTATCCTCAAAATTCACTATTTATGAATGTTGAAGTCTTAATTCTAAAAGTTAAATATGTCTATCAACACTAATTTTTTTATTAAAACCAATTTTTTAAGAATAATTAATTAGTTTTATAATTAACACATGTATTATTTTGTTAAGTTTAATAAACAAAAAGTTAACATAAATGGTTAGATGCACAATTTATAAAGTTTAGGTGGGTTGGTTACATATTTCCATAGCTCAAGAGAATAAGAGTATATTAGGAATAGATGAAGGGCTTTTATCTAATTTAACTTAAAGATAACCCTAAACCACACTCGACTGAAACCTGAACACGTGCCCCTAAGTATTGGGAATAAGGTTTTCGAGGAACACCAGATTATTGTCGCAGTTTCCTCTCCCTGGGATTCAGCTCAACTCGCGTAGTTTTCAGTTGTCACTGTAATCCCAACACAAACCTAGCGAGAAAACGACAGAAAATTTCACGGATGGAGAGGCTTCAGAGAATGTTCGCAGGTGCTGGAGGAGCTTTGGGGCATCCCCCTCCAGATTCCCCAACTCTCGACTCCTCGGAGCAGGTCTATATCTCCTCACTTGCCCTCCTCAAGATGCTTAAACATGGTAAGCTATAGGTTCTTTTCACAGAAATTTTATTCCTTTTACACGCCATTAAGCGGTGCCAAGGTTACGCTACATAGAATTTTTTTTTTTTTTTTTCTGATAATGGGATGTAGGGTTTTATTCATCAGATAAATTTTTAGTTTAATGGAACTTGGATTTTGTTTGGATAATTGTTTCAAGACTTGCGGATGTGAAATCCTGCGGAAAATGTACTGAATTACATGGGTCATTTAAAAATGGGATTTTGGGTTTTATTCAATACATGGGATTTAGTTAATTTGAGTATGCCTGAAGTTTCACGATTTTATTTGGATATTTGGAAACTTTTTGTAATTTTAGTGTTGGGATCTGTTGTAGGAAGGGCTGGGGTTCCTATGGAGGTGATGGGCTTGATGCTGGGAGAATTTGTGGACGAGTATACTGTCCGCGTAGTTGATGTCTTTGCTATGCCACAGAGTGGTACTGGTGTTAGTGTTGAAGCTGTTGATCATGTCTTCCAGACTAATATGCTGGATATGCTGAAACAAACTGGAAGGTAGATGTGTTTGCTTTTAATGATTGCTTGCATCATGATTCATTCCTGAATATTGTTAAGAATTGTTTAATTAGCAGAGGCTTTCAAAAGTTTTGGCAATCACATGTCCTCCAGTATTTTATAAGTGATTTCTGAAACCAAACCACATGAATGAGAAGGTATGTAATGGGCCATGGAACTAACAAGTCCAAAATTTTGGTGATTCAGATACATATATTTGTTTGGGGAGAGAAAATATCACTTTTTTGCTGTAACATTTTCATTTCTTTGGTGATAAATTGATAATAGAGTGTCAATGTTTCGGCACTTCTATGCAATTGGAAGTCATTTTGCATTTGCTGGTTAATTTTTTTATTTTTGACATCACATCTGGTGCAATGGCTGTGTTAGCTTTGCATATTTTAGGTATCTGAGATGATTATGGATTCTTAAATACTTCAGCATGGATGGCCAAATTTCTTCTGCGAATGAGTGTGACAAAATCATATTCTATCTCTCAAATTAATTTTATTAGTGCATCAAGGTGAACTGATATATGAGAGGCACATATTTGGTACAAATATATTGGTTATATCTGGTTGTTTTATGAAATTCAGAAAAAAGCCTTCATTCCTAAATCTTTGTTCTTGTGAGTTTGTAAACTTTGTTGAATTCTTTTATTTAATGAAACTCAGAAAATCCCCCTCTTGAGATTAGAGATTTTGTGAATGGCTTGAGTAAAGCCTCAGCCAGAAAACTTTTATTTATATTGAAAGATATAGTTAACAAATAAAACTCTAATACCTAGTCTAATAAGGAATAGATAATCACTAGATAATTTCCTATCTAAAACAGGTAACTACCTATTTCATTTACATAATTCTACACCCCCTATGATTTTGTAAACTATATTGCATTAAAAAAGATGTTGTGCCATACCGCTGAAGTTTTAATTATTAAGGATTGTCTAAAATCAGCATTGTGTAGATAAACTTCTAGTTCTACACTGCAAATTTTAAGCTAGTTCGTTTGGCTGTTTTAGTTTGCGTTGATTTGGTCAATGGTCATTTTATTAACTTGTGTTGCAGACCTGAGATGGTTGTTGGCTGGTATCACTCACATCCTGGATTTGGCTGTTGGCTTTCTGGTGTGGACATTAACACTCAGCAGGTTCGAGTTTAAATATACATTGTTCTTCATTATGTATTATTACACATTTCTGACTATGCTTTAAAAGTTGTTTTCGTTAATGTCCATGTTTGTTATTTTGTATCTTGTTTCCTTATCAGCTAGAACAAATTAAGGTTGTGGGAGATTCAAGTGTG
>JANHAO010030650.1:0-10098 GCA_026873985.1 Saraca asoca
CTATTCACATTTATTTGATATAACACAACTGTAGCTAGCAATTAATGCATATAACCACTCCTTCCTCTATAAATAGGATTGCATTATTAGCAAGAGGAGAGGTGAGGCAATCTTGTAAGAAGAACTCCTGCAAATTATGTAGTATCAATAAAAATCTCCACCGTGGACGTAAGGTCCAGTGCCCCCCGGATTTGGCCGAACCACATTAAAAACCACCATCTCTCTCTGTCCTGACTCACCTTTCACAACCCTTCAAAGGCGGCATTGATTCCCAAAACTCACCTCTGGTTGACTGAAGTTCTGGTCCTCCGTATGAACCGAATTTTGTCGTCAATAATATCAAAATAACAAAGTATTTATTATGTAATATGAATCATAGGTGAATTTTTAATAACTATTTTGTTAAATATTTATTTTAATTATTGAATAAAAGTATTAAGATAAATGAATAACTATAGAATTATTAATAATCCTGTTATTAATGGATATATATTCTACTCATCATTAGAATGATCAAACATTCTAAATGTATTTAAATAGACCTAGAGTTCAATAGATTTATAAATATTCATTTCTTTTGACACATCTAATCAGGGGTCTTAGGAACCCAACACACAAGGCATGTGCTTATGCAACATTACCTTCATTCTGTGTGTATGTTTAATAAGAGGCCAAGATTATTATATCTATGATTTAATATCATATCTTCATTCTTAAATTAACATTTCCACATCACTTTTTAATTCGGGGTCATATTTTTTAAGATGATTTCATAATCCAAATATATATTATGATTACCTCTATTTATATTTACATATATAGAAAGAAGTATTTATTATGATAAAAATCACAATACTCTATCTTTTTTAAGGAGATCCTCCGATGTTTTAAAGATTAGTTGAGTTCTTATGTCTAGATTAAATTGAATTTAATAATAACTTCTTAATTAATTTTATTGACAATCCAAATACATCACTGATGTCTTATCTAATAAGATTAGGGGAATCTCTCCTTCTAATCATATTGTTAAAAGTAAAAGAAAAAAAAGAAAAAAGAAATACAATGCTCTGGATATTAACTTGAAATTAAAGGTGACAATGATGTTAGTAACAGCAATAATAGTAAAGGAAAGATCATCAGCATGCCTTAATTTGCAAATGAATCTGTCAAAGCGCCAAGCTTTGGTGTTCACCCTCCACTTCTAATATCACACATGTGCCTGCCCGCACACGCACACAAACACATACAAAATATTGATATATAAGTAACTAAAGCTGACATGGATGATCATACATATGGACACATTATTTCCTATCCGGAGACATTAGCATGCTTACGGAGTTGTAATATTTTACATATTGTCACGTAAAAAATTTATATAAAATTATTCTTCAAGAAAAACATTCACATTTTACATTTTATAAACTTCTTTCTATGTTTCAAATATTACCCCCAAATGAGATCACGAAACCTACTAATTTTAAAAATCATGAGATCACAAGGTTTATTAATTATTATTATTATTATTTTAAAAATCACGTGAATGAAAAGCAAACACAAGTTTTGTTTTTCAATTTTGTACGAAGCCACATGCTTGGCAGCACTACAAGCCAAGACTAATTTGCTTTTGCTAAGTTGGCAGAAATTATATGCGTAGGAATCTGGCAGCAGCGTAAGATAGAGATACGAACATGAAAGAAGACGACGAGTCTGTCAGTTTTAAAGGCCCCCTACTCCGTGAAAATCAGTATAAAGAATTTGATACGGAAAACAGCGAACTACATATGTAGTAAACCAAAAAATGATATGATGCGTGTATGCAAGGCTGATGAAGAGACATATGGGAATGGGGACAAGGACTAGTGCAAATATTTTATGTTATATAGCGACAAGTGGAATCTTTCTTGTCCGATACATGAGATTTTTATGCTAATATTTAGATGTTGAGCATAATGAAATCCGATCTTATCTTGGAAGAACCAATTACTAAGCAAAGTAAAAAGGTGATCACAACGAAACTGGAGTGGATGTAAGGACAAAGTGATAGGGAAAGGGCACATACCTATAATCTTTTGCTAAGAATTTAATGATACATTGATCTGATTTTGACGTTGTTGTGATTTTTTTTTAATATTTTCAAATTAAATTTAAAATATTATATGTGTATCATTCATGGTTATTACAAAAAAAAAACATGCATGTAAAATGACAAAAAAATATAAGATATTAAAATATTAGTAAATTAAAATGGTAAGGTTAAAACTAAATGAGAACAAGAAAATGAGAATAAAATGAACTGCATATTTAAATTCTATTCAAAACTAATTTTGAGTAAAAAAATTGAATGGGTTATGTTCTATACTAAAATAGCCTCGCAAGGACCAAACCCTGAGGAAACGAAGGCTAGTTCTCGCGCCTAGACCAAAAGCTCTTGAGAATGACAAAATAATCCCAGGCGCCCCGCCTCGCTCGTCACGATACAACAACGTTACAAGGAATGGCCCGAAAAATAGTATTCCAACAATAACACGACCGACTTGACACAATAGTCGATCGCTTTATTCGCACTCGCTTCCTCGTTACAATGACCCTCACAATGTCCCCAAAGCCCGGAGTTCTCGCTTGAGATATCAGAGTATCTTGCTTGACACGGTAACGGCAATAAGCCTACAAGCCGGCCTGAAAAGCCTACTTCACAGCCTACAGCCGGAATATGGTCTTTTCATTGTCTTTTCTCATTTATTTGATATCATATAACTGTAGCTTGTAATTAATGCATGGAACCTCCTCCCCCTATAAATAGGATTACATTATTGAAAAAAGGAAAAACTTGTAAGCAGAACTCCTGCAAATTATTCAATAAAATCTCCACCGTGGACTTAGGGTCCGGTACCATCCGGATTTAGTCAAATTATGTTAAAAACCACCGCCTCTCTTCCTCCCAGTTTACATTCCCATAATACCTCAGGAGCGGCATTGATTCCTAAAACTCACATCCTGTTGACCGAAGTTTAGGTCCTCCATACGAACCAAATTTCACTGTCAACATTTTGGTGCCGTCTGTGGGAATCATCCGCTCTTTGAAGTCTCCTTTGCCATTCAGCAATGGCCCAGGGAAAAACGACTCGGAGCTCTACTGCTCCAGCTTCCCAGTGCACCATCGCACCTGAAATGCAAGAGGTGCAAATGCCTGATCAGTCTCAATCGGCCCTAGAAAATACAGTCAAAGAATTGGCTAAAACTATTAAAGCACTTGCCCAAGCGCAAGTACAAAATGCCCAAAGACAAGAAGAGGTCATGGCGCAACTCTAATAGCTTCGGGAGGAAGCTCAGATAGAAGCTCGCGATGATCGCGATAGCCAGCGACTAGGGGGCTCAAAACGTGCGGAAAGCTCTACCCCCCAACGTGAGAGCCAACATTCGGTAATGAACAAGGTTCTCCAAAGATTGAGGCTACTCGAAGAGTGCCTACAGCCTCAGGATAATCGGACGTGTTATGAGGAGATCTCGCCATTTTCTATGGAGATCGAGAAGCAATGTCTCCCGCAGAAACTCAAGGTGCCTGCTATCCCGCTATATGAAGGAAACAGCGACCCAAACGATCATCTAGACGCGTTCAACACTCAAATGAACCTCCAGACGATCGAACCCCAAATGAAGTGCCATGTCTTTCCCGCCACATTAGGGTCGATACCTCGTGCCTGGCTCAGACGCCTCCCCGCACATAGTATTGGCAGTTGGGAAGATTACCAGAAGAAATTCATTGACCAATATCGAGCACTGAAGAGGCAACTGGCACCTCCCTGCCATCTTGCATGATCTTTCAGCGTAGGGATGAGTCGCTCAAGGATTACATAGCCCGGTTCAGACATGAGGCCAACACCATGGAAAACCCCTCAAAGGAAAGCATACTGACAGCCATCTCAGTGGGACTTCGCAAAGACGGCAAACTATACAGAAGCCTCTATAAGTACCCCGCTCGAGATCTCGCTGAATTCTATGATCGGGAAACCAAACAAATAAGGTGGGAAGAAACCTTTGGGATAGAGGATCCCAAGCATAAAGTGGACCAAAGTGGTCCCACTGCGGGCAAAAAGAAGAGCAGTAAGAATCATGACGACCCCACTCCTCATCTCGCAAGGAAGGCAAAACCTCAGCGGCCCAAGGACCGCTTCGAGAGCTATAGTATCCTGTCAGATGCCCAGGACAAAATCTTTGCCCGGAAAGGCACAACGAGGATTTTGGGAAACCTTGGTCGTTAAGGTCATCCCCAAGATCTAGAGATCAGAACCTGTTCTGTGCTTACCACAATGAGGCTGGGCACACCACCTCTGAATGCCATGCTCTGAAAAATGCCATTGAACTCCTCATCGAAAGAGGCTGATTACAGGAGTATGTGGTAAGACCATCAAGACAGCGCGCTCAACAAGCCCAGCGAGTAGTCACCCAGGAGCCTGAGCCCTCCATCAGAACCATATTTTAACCTTATAGCGATCGTCTACTAGTTTGTACTGATTATGGCGCTCTAAAATTAATGTAAGTTGTCGATTGGCCAAACACTATTGAGATAAAGTTCTCTCTTGCTACAGCGAACAGTTTTCACCTCGCTACAGCACAAAACAAATGAACTCGCTACAGCAAATGGTTTTCACCCCGACTGCAAAACAAAACTAAGGGTGAGATAGCCTTTGAGCCTACCTCGCAATGCCTGGGGGTGCGATGGCCCTTGAGCCTACCCCAAGGCTTCGAAAAGGGTGAGACGGCCTTTGAGCCTACCTTGCAACGCCCGAGGGTGCGACAGCCCTTGACCCTACCCCGAGGCTTCAAAACTCAAAACAAAATCGATGGTGAGACGGCCTTTGAGCCTACCTTGCAATGCCCTAGGGTGTGACGGCCCTTGAGCCTACCCTAAGGCTTCAGAAATCAAACTCTACTTCACAAGAACAAAAATCAAAAACTCAACGAATGGTATTCACCTCGCCATTATTCAAAAATCATTATTACCCCCCAGCTCTCATACGGGCAAGTCACTCAATTTTTGTACAAAAAAACTCCCGCAGCTTGCATGCAATCGAGCTTCTCGCGGCTCTCGAGCGAATAAAATAGCTCTCATATAAATATATCCCTTGTATCTTGTTATATGGATTCTTTGGGCAAATAGCTATGGCTCAGAAGGAAGAGGGCCCAGTAGAGGAGGAAGAAGCCCAGGGCACGACAAGGACACCAAAGGCTTTAAGGAAGCTCGAAGGATACCGACTAGATCGCCAGCGAGCTCTCTTCCTTGCCTGAGAAACTAACCAAAACTCTGACGGATGCCGCCTAGAAGCACTCTTTCAGCCGTCAGCCCCCAAGAGGCTGACAGTGATTTGCCCAGCATTTATTGCCTGCCGTCTGGCATTTAATATCTATGCAAATGTAATCATGAATATGTACAAGTAAATTACTATCATCTGTTGTAAGGCTTCCCCCGGAAGGAAGAGGCCAAAATCTTATAAAGCAAGAAAAGAGAGAAACTGAGAGGGGGAGTTGTAAAGAAAATACGGTCAAAGAAGTAATATCACTGACCGAGGACATAGGAGTCAAACTGACTTTAGCCTTACCATGATAAAATCGTTCCTTGTTCTTTCCTCCTCATACTAAAACTTCAGCGGAATCTCTATATTCCGACCGACCAAGCAACAACTCAGTTCTCAAGAACCCTTAGTTGACCAATTACCAAAATCGATCGTCAACATTTTGGTATGCCCAGTGGGACCGACTGCTCAGACGTCCTTCAAAATGGCAAGAGGAAGAACAACCAAGAGTTCTGGTGCTACCAACCCTCCAGGCGGTTGCATTGAAAGGTGACAAAATATACCAGAGGAGGAACATCCAATCCTAGTGAGCACCTCTTCCGCCCTCCCAGAAGCAAACGAAATGCAGGCACTGCACCAATGCCAGGAGGTGCTTGAGCATGCAGTTAAGAAGCTTGCTAATGCGGTTGAAATGTTAGCCCAAGCCTGTGCTCAAAGAATCAGGGGACGCGATAAAGATGCCCCCATTACCGAGATGATTGGGCAACCACAAGCAGAAGTGCCGATACGGGGATGACAACCGATCGAAGAAGAGGCTCAGAGAACCCATTCGAACTTCTCCTCCAACGTACGGCTGGAAGGGGTAGGAAGGCAACCCCGTAAGGAGAAGAGATGCTAACAGATGAAGAGCTTGCATCAGGCAGAAGGCTCGAAGGCAGCCCACGACGATGCCAAAAGCCAGCGCTCTGAAGTCTAGGGGCATATGATTGAAGAGCTATTTCAAAGGATACGAAAGCTGGAGAAAAGCCCCTTGACTCAGGACCAATCAGGCCACTATGAGGACAGAACCCCATTGTCCAAGGAGATCAAGATGGAATCCCTTCCTCAACGTTTCAAGGTTCCATCAATCTCTATGTATGATGGAAGGAGTGATCCCTATGACCATTTGGACGCCTTTGACATGCAAATGGACCTGCAGAACAGTAACCCTATGGTCAAATGCCGCATCTTCCCAACCACCCTTGGGGACACACCGAGAGCGTGGTTCAAAAGTCTCTAAGCCCATAGCATTAATAGCTGGGAAGATTGTTGAAGTAAGTTCTTGGACTAGTATGGAGCGCTGAAAAAGCAACTTGTGCCCCCTGTCATCTAGCCACGATCTTCCAATGAAAGAATGAGTCACTGAAGGAATACATCTCCAGATTCAGGTGCGAGATCAGCAATGTAGAAAGCCCTTCCGATGATAGCATTTTGATAACAATTTCAGCAAGACTTTGTAGGGACGGGAAGCTATACGAAAGTATCTACAAATCCCCGGTGAAGAACCTACGGGAGTTCTACGAACGAGCCACAAAGGAAATCCGGTGGGAGGAAACGTTCGGTTCTAAAAAGCTTAACTAGAAGGCTGAGATTAACCCTTCAACCCTGGCAAAGGAAAGAAAGGGGGAAGTAGCGACAAAGGCCGGGCTCATCAAGTTAACTACGTGGGGTTGCAAACTGCAAAGAGACCCCCGATAGAGCGGTCTGAGCCCCAAAGTCGCTATAACAGTTACAACATTCTAACGGATACCCCGGAGAGGATATACATTACGAAAAAGCACCGGGAGAACTTCGGACAGCTAAGGCCAATGATGAGCTCCCCAAAGAACTAGGACCCAAGTAGGTTCTGTGCCTATCACAACGATATGGGGCACATGACCTCAAAGTGTAAGTCTCTCAGAGATGAAATCGAGGATCTCATCCGGAGGGGTTGCCTGAGGAACTATGTGGCATGCCCCTCAAGCCGCCAATCTCTGTCGCATGCAACCTAACTGCTCACTAGCCCCGAACAAAAGCGAACGGCGGTCGTGCGAACAATCTACATGATTCATGGGGAACCACACATCACAGGGGCCTCACATAGCTCGCGGGAATAGTACGTGCGAAATGCAAGCTACGTCTTGTCCAAAGTCAGCAAGCACGACCAAGTTAGCAAGAAGGCAAGGACGACCCGTCGATCTATTACCTTTGTGGACAATGATGAGCGGGGGGTCCAGCCCCCGCATAATGACGCTGTTATCATTAGGGCCAAAGTCGATAATGCCAAAGTAAGGAGAATTATGCTTGACACCTATAGTTCGGTCAATGTCATGTATAGGGCATGCTTTGACTAAATGGGATTGAATCGGGGCCACCTCGAATCCTCGCCCGATCCCCTCTTTAGCTTCACTGGTGATGCGATATTTCCCGTAGGGTGAGTTAGACTCCCCATCACTCTGGAGGATTAAGACTGCCAGTCCACCATTTTGGTGGACTTCTTGATCGTAGATTGTTCGTTGGCCTACAACATCATCTTAGGACGGCCAGCCATGAATAACCTTGATCTGATCATCTCTACAAGGACCTTAACGGTCAAGTTTCCCACACATAGTGGGGTCGAATGAATAAAAGGTGAAAGTACACTGCTCGACAATGTTATAAGGATGATGTCAGAATTGGAGACAAAGCACAAAAGACAGACGCGACCCTCAGCAGAGAACCCCAGGCCTTGAATTCAATTGAAGCAAACCAAGGCCTTGACCCGCAAGATTGGGAGACAGAGAAAGAAATCAGGCCTATTAAGGAACTTGAAGAAATCAAGGTTAGTGGCACTAATGATCAGTGACGATTTAGACTCGGCGGTAACTTACCCCCCGATATGAAGATCCAGCTAACGAACTTCCTCAGGGTGAACTTAGACATTTTCACTTGGGGCCACAAGGATATGGTGGGGATCAATCCCAAGGTCGCCTCACATAAGTTAAATATCGACCCCCACCATCAATCGGGTGAGGTAGAAAAGGAGACCCTTAACGGCGGAATGCCCCAACGCTCTGAAAAAGGAAGTAAAAAAGCTACTGATGAACGGGGTTATCCAGGAGGCCCGCTACCTGGTTTGGATAGCTAACCCGGTGCTAGTCAGGAAAAAAGACGGGAGATGGAGAACATGCATAGACTTCACCGACCTCAATAAAGCCTGCCCCAAGGATGGTTTTCCTTTGCCCAAAATTAATCAGCTCATAGATGCCACTGCTGACCACCAGCTCCTCAGCTTCATGAATGCTTATTTGGGATACAACCAGATACCCATGGAGCCGCAAGACGAGGAGCATACATCATTCATCACTAATAGAGGGCCATATTGCTACAAAGTAATGCCCTTTGGACTTAAGAATGCCAGAGCAACCTACCAGCAACTGGTCAATACGATGTTTAGGGATCAAATTGGGAGAACCATGGAGGTCTATATAGATGAAATGCTCGTCAAATCCAAGCAGGCCTTCAGTCACGTGAAGGACTTGGATGAAATGTTCCAAATCCTAAAGAAGTATCGGGTGAAGCTGAACCCTTTAAAATGTGCTTTCGGAGTAGCGTCCGGTAAGTTCCTGGGCTTCATGGTAAATAATCGAGGTTTAGAGGCCAATCCCGAGAAGATAAAAGCACTCGTTGATATGAGATCGCCCAGCAGGATCAAAGATGTCCAAAGCTTAACCGGATGAATCACGGCCCTAAGTAGATTTGTGTCTAAAGCAATGGACCGATGCCTACCTTTCTTTGAAGCCTTGAAGAAGGCCAAGCGCTTCGAATGGACGAATGAGTGTGAAGCTGCCTTTTTATCCTTGAAAGAATACATGGGTCGGGCCCCTCTTCTCTCCAAGCCACAGGAAGGCGATGTCCTTATCCTATACTTAGGAGTATCGCAGCACGCCGTCAGCGCTGCTTTGGTTCACGAGGAAAATGGGGTACAATTCCTGGTTTATTATGTGAGCAAAAGGCTAGTGAACACCGAAGAAAAATTTGCTCCCATCGAGAAACTCGCATATTACCTCGTGATCACGTCAAGGAAGTTACGGCCATACTTCCAGGCCCACTCAATCGAGGTCCCAACTCAGTACCCGCTAAGGCAAACCCTTCAGAAGGCAGATGCATCAAGACGGTTGCTAAAATGGGTAGTTGAACTCGCCCAGTTCGACATTCATTACAAGCCCTGATCAGCAATCAAGGGACAAGCTGTAGCCGACTTCATAGCAAAATTCACTGGACCAAGAAAAGAAGAAGCTGGAACCTCAGAAGGACCCTGGTGGGAGCTTTACACCGATGGATTGTCATGCGACCATGAAGCGGGAGCAGGAGTCCTACTGATCAGTCCCGAAGGATATAGAGTCCACTGTGCTTTAAGATTTGACTTTCAAGCTACTAACAATGAAGCTGAATATGAAGCGCTACTAGCTAGACTTTGCCTTGCAAGGGAGTTGTGAATTGAAAATTTAAGGATCTGCAGTGACTCCCAGCTGGTCGTTTTCCATATAAAAAGGGAATATCAGGCTAAAGGGGCAAAAATGGCCATGTATTTACAAAAAACATGGGAGATGCTGCAAGCATTTCAAAAGTATGAGGTGAATCAGGTGCCACGAGCTCAGAACGCCCACGCAGATGCCCTGGCCTGACTCGCCACTGCCAAGGATGTCGAGGAAGTTTAACTTTAATATTAGAATCTTCGCAATTTAACTAGATCAAATCTTTTTCTTTTCTTTTATTTCCAATTTTGCTTTAGTTGGTATTATGC